>CM069551.1:4795000-4815000 GCA_035773235.1 Eospalax fontanierii | reverse complement strand
CCCTAACCTTAACCCTCATCCTTATCCTAACCCTAACCCTAACCCTAATTCTAAACCTAACCCTAACCCTAACCCTAACCCTAACCCTAACACAAACCCAAACCCTAATTTTAACACAAACCCTAAACCTAATCCTAACTCCAACCCAAACTTAACCCAAACCCTAACCCTAACCCTAACCCTAAACCTAACCCTAACCCAAACCCTAACCCTAACCCTAACCCTAACCCTAACCCTAAACCAAACCCTAACCCTAAACCTAAATCTAACCCTAATGCTAACCCTAAACCTAACCCTAACACTAACCCTACACCTAACCCTAACCCTAACCCAAAACCTAACACTAACCCTAACCCTAACCCTAACCCTAAATCAAACCCTAAACCTAACCCTAACCCTAACCTTAACATAACCCGAACCCTAACTGAAACACTAATCCTAAACGTAACCCTAACCCTAATGCTAACCCTAAACCTAATTCAAACTCAAACCCTAACCCTAATCCTAACCCGAACCCAAACCCTAACCCTAACCCTAAACCTAACGCAAAATATAACCCAAACCGAAACCCTAACCCTAACCCTAAATCTAACCCTAAACCCTAACCCTAACACTTACCCTAACCATAACCCAAACCTAAACACAAACCCTAACCCTAATCCTAACCCTAACCCTAACCCTAACCCTAACCCTAAACCAAACCCTAATCTTAACACAAACCCTAACCCTAATCCTAACCCTAACCGTATCCCTAACTCAAACGTTAACTCTAACCCTAACTCTAACCCAAACCCTAACCCTAACCCTAACCCTAACCTTAACCCTAACCATAATTCTAACCCTAACGCGAACCCTAACCCTAACCCTAACCCTAACCCTAACCCTAAGCCAAACCCTAATATTAACACAAACCCTAACCGTAATCCTTACCCTAACCCTAAACCTAACCCAAACCCTAACCCTAACACTAATCCCAACCAAACCCTAATCCTAACCCTAACCCTAACCCTAATCCTAACCCTAAACCTAACCCTAACACTAACCCTCGTCCTAACCCTAACCCTAACCCTAACCCTAAACCTAACCCTAACCCTAACCTTAACCCTAACCCTAACCCTTACTGGATAGCTTATCCTAAACCCAACCCTATCCTGAGTGCTAACCATAAACCTAATTTATACTCAAACCCTAACCCTAATCCTAATCCGAACCCAAACCCTAACCCTAACCCTAAATCTAGCCCAAAACATAACCCAAACCGAAACCCTAACCCTAACCCTAACCCTAAACTGTAACCCTAACACTTACCCTAACCATAATCCAAACCTAAACCCAAACCCTAACCCTAATCCTAACCCTAACCCTAACCCTAATCCTAGTCCTAACCCTAACCCTAACCCTAACCCTAACCTTAACCCTTACCCAAACCCAAACTCTAAACCTAACTCTAATCGGAACCCTAACCCTAACCCTAAACCTAACGCTAACCCTAACCATAACCCTAACCCTAACCGTAAAGCTAAACCTAACCATAACCCTAACCCTAACCCTAAACCTAACCAAACCTAAACCCTAACACAAACCCTAATCCTAAACCTAACCCTAACACTAAACCTAACCGAAAACCTAAACCCTAAACCTAATCCTAACCCTAACCCTAACCCTAAAACAAAACCTAACCCTAAACGTAACTTTAACCCAAACCCTAACCCTAACCCTAAACCAAACCCTAATCTTAACACAAAACCTAACCCTAATCCTAACCCTAACCGTAACCCTAACTCAAACGTTAACCCTAACCCTAACCCTAACCCTAACCCTAACCCAAACCCAAACCCTAATCCTAACCCTAATCCTAAAACTAATGCTAACCCTAAACCTAACCCTAACCCTAGTCGTAACCCTAACCCTAACCCAAACCCTAACACTAACACTAACCCTAACCCTAACCCTAACCCTAAATCAAACCCTAAACCTAACCCTAACCCTAACCTTAACCTAACCCTAACACTTACTGAAACACTAATCCTAAACCTAACCCTAACCCTAATGCTAACCCTAAACCTAATTCAAACTCAAATCATAACCCTATTCCTAACCCGAACCCAAACCCTAACTCTAACCATAAACCTAACCCAAAACATAACCCAAACCGAAACCCTAACCCTAACCCTAACCCTAACCCTAAACACTAATCCTAACACTAACCCTAACCATAACCCTAACCCAAACCCTAACCCTAACCCTAACTCTAACCCAAACCCAAACCCTAACCCTAACCCTAACTCTAACCCAAACCCAAACCCTCACCCTAACGCTAATCCTAAAACTAATGCTAACCCTAAACCTAACCCTAACCCTAGTCGTAACCCTAACCCTAACCCAAACCCTAACCCTAACCCTAACCCTAAACCTAACCCTTATCCTAACCCTAACCCTAAGCCTAACCCTAATTCTAACCCTAACCCTAACCCTAACCCTAACCCTAACCCTAACCCTAACCCTAACCCAAACTCAAACCCTAATCTTAACACAAACTCTAACCCTAATCCTAACCCTAACTCTAACCCTAACCCAAACTCTAACTCTAACTCTAACTCTAACCCAAACCCTAATCCTAACCCTAATGCTAACTCTAAACCTAACCCTAACATTAACTCTAGTCGTAACCCTAATCCTAACTCAAACCCTTACACTAACCCTAAGCCTAACCCTAACCCTAAATCAAACCCTAACCCTAAACCTAACCCTAACCCGAAACCAAACCCTAACCCTAACCCTAACCCTAACTGAAATACTTATCCTAAACATAACCCTAACCCTAATGCTAACCCTAAACCTAATTCAAACACAAACCCTAACCCTAATCCTAACCCTAAACCTAACCTTAACCCTTACCCAAACCCAAACTCTAAACATAACTCTAATCGGAACCCTAAACCTAACCCTAATCCTAACCCTAACCCTAACCATAACCCTAACCCAACACCTCACCCTAACCCTAACTATAACCCTAACCCTAACCCTAACCCTAACCCTAACCCTAACCCTAACCTAACCCTAAACCTAACCCTAACTCAAACCCTCACTCTAACACTAAGCCAATCCCTAACCCTAACACTAAACCAAACCATAACCCAAATAATAACCCTAATCCTAACCCTAACCTTAACCCTCATCCTTATCCTAACCCTAACCCTAACCCTAATTCTAACCCTAACCCTAACCCTAACCCTAACCCTAACCCTAACCCTAACACTAAGCCAAACCCTAATTTTAACACAAACCCTAACCCTAATCCTAACTCCAACCCTAAACCTAACCCAAACACTAACCCTAAACCTAACCCTAACCCAAACCCTAAACCTAACCCTAACCCTAACCCTAACCCTAACCCTAACCCTAACCCAAACCCTAACCCTAACCCTAATCCTAACCCTAATGCTAACCCTAATCTAACCCTAACACTAACCCTAGTCGTAACCCTAACACTAACCCAAACGCTAACACTAACCCTAACCCTAACCCTAACCCTAAATCAAACCCTAAATCTAACCCTAACCCTAACCTTAACCCTAACCCTAACCCTAACTGAAACACTAAACCTAAACCTAACCCTAACCCTAATGCTAACCCTAAACCTAATTCAAACTCAAACCCTAACCCTAATACTAACCCGAACCCAAAACCTAACCCTAACCCTAAACCTAGCCCAAAACATAACCCAAACCGAAACCGTAACCCTAACCCTAACCCTAACCCTAAACTGTAACCCTAACACTTACCCTAACCATAACCCAAACCTAAACCCAAACCCTAACCCTAATCCTATCCCTAACCCTAACCCTAAACCTAGTCCTAACCCTAACCCTAACCCTAACCCTAACCCTAACCTTAACCCTTACCCAAACCCAACCTCTAAACCTAACTCTAATCGGAACCCTAACCCTAACCCTAACCCTAATGCTAACCCTAAACCTAATTCAAACTCAAACCCTAACCCTAATCCTAACCCGAAACCAAACCATAACCCTAACCCTAAACCTAACCCAAAATATAAACCAAACCGAAACCCTAACCCTAACCCTAACCCTAACCCTAACCCTAACCCTAACCCTAACCTTAAACCTAAACCTAAAGCCTAAACCTAACACGTACCCTAACCATAACCCAAACCTAAACACAAACCCTAACCCTAATCCTAACCCTAAACCTAACCCTAATGCTCGTCCTATCCCTAACCCTCACCGTAACCCTAACCCTAACCTTAACCCTTACCCAAACCCAAATTCTAAACCTAACTCTAATCGGAACCCTAACCCTAACCCTAATCGTAACCCTAACCCTAACCATAACCCTAATCCAACACCTCACCCTAACCCTAACTCTAACCAAAACCCTAACTTAAACCTAACTCTCAACCAAACCCAAACCCTAACCCTAACCCTAACTCTAACCCAAACCCTAACCTAACCCTAAACCTAACCCTAACTCAAACCCTCACTCTAACACTAAACCAAACCGTAACCCTAACCCTAACCCAAACCATAACCCAAATAATAACCCTAATCCTAACCCTAACACTAACCCTCATCCTTATACTAACCCTAACCCTAACCCTAACCCTAACCCTAATTCTAACCCTAACCCTAACCCTAACCCTAACCCTAACCGTAACCCTAACCCAAACCCAAACCCTAATCTTAACACAAACCCTAACCCTAATCCTAACCCTAACCCTAACCCTAACCCAAACCCTAACCCTAACCCTAACCCTAAAACAAACCCTAACCCTAACCCAAACCCTAACCCTAACCCTAATCTAACATTAATGCTAACCCTAAACCTAACCCTAACAGTAACCCTAGTCCTAACCCTAACCCTAACCCAAACCCTTACACTAACCCTAAGCCTAACCTTAACCCTAAATCAAACCCTAACCCTAACCCTAACCGTAACCCGAACCCAAACCCTAACCCTAACCCTAACTGAAATACTTATCCTAAACCTAACCCTAACCCTAATGCTAACCCTAAACCTAATTCAAAATCAAATCCTAACCCTAATCCTAACCCTAAACCTAACCTTAACCCTTACCCAAACCCAAACTCTAAACATAACTCTAATCAGAACCCTAACCCTAACCCTAATCCTAACCCTAACCCTAACCATAACCCTAATCCAACACCTCACGCTAACCCTAACTCTAACCCTAACCCTAACCCTAACCTTAACCCTAACCCTAACCCAAACCCTAACCTAACCCTAAACCTAACCCTAACTCAAACCCTCACTCTAACACTAACCCAAACCCTAACACTAACACTAACCCAAACCACAACCCAAATAATAACCCTAATCCTAACCCTAACCTTAACCCTCATCCTTATCCTAACCCTAACCCTAACCCTAATTCTAAACTTAACCCTAACCCTAACCCTAACCCTAACCCTAACACAAACTCGAACCCTAATTTTAACACAAACCCTAACCCTAATCCTAACTCCAACCCTAAACCCAACCCAAACACTAACCCTAACCCTAACCCTAACCCAAAACCAATCCCTAATCTTAACACAAACCCTAACCCTAATCCTAACCCTAACCCTAACCCTAACCAAAAACCTAACCCTAACCCGAACCCTAACCCAAACCCTAACCCTAACCCTCATCCTAACCCTAATCCTAACCCTAAACCTGACCCTAACACTAACCCTAGTCCTAACCCTAACCCTAACCCAAACCCTTACACTAACCCTAAGCCTAACCATAACCCTAAATCAAACCCTAACCCTAACCCTAACCCTAACCCGAACCCAAACCCTAACCGTAACCCTAACCCTAACTGAAATACTTATCCTAAACCTAACCCTAACCCTAATGCTAACCCTAAACCTAACTCAAACTCAAACCCTAACACTAATCCTAACACTAAACCTAACCTTAACCCTTACCCAAACCCAAACTCTAAATATAACTCTAATCGGAACCCTAACCCTAACCCTAATCCTAACCCTAACCCTAACCATAACCCTAATCCAACACCTCACCCTAACCCTAACTCTAACCCAAAGCCTAACCTAACCCTAACTCTAAACCAAACCCAAACCGTAACCCTAACCTTAACTCTAACCCAAACCCTAACCTAACCCTAAACCTAACCCTAACTCAAACCCTAACTCTAACACTAACCCAAACCCTAACCCTAACACTAACCCAAACCATAACCCAAATAATAACCCTAATCCTAACCCTAACCTTAACCCTCATCCTTATCCTAACCCTAACCCTAACCCTAATTCTAAACCTAACCCTAACCCTAACCCTAACCCTAACCCTAACACAAACCCAAACCCTAATTTTAACACAAACCCTAACCCTAATCCTAACTCCAACCCAAACCTAACCCAAACCCTAACCCTAACCCTAACCCTAAACCTAACCCTAACCCAAACCCTAACCCTAACCCTAACCCTAACCCTAACCCTAACCCTAAACCAAACCCTAAACCTAAACCTAAATCTAACCCTAATGCTAACCCTAAACCTAACCCTAACACTAACCCTAGACCTAACCCTAACCCTAACCCAAAACCTAACACTAACCCTAACCCTAACCCTAACCCTAAATCAAACCCTAAACCTAACCCTAACCCTAACCTTAACATAACCCTAACCCTAACTGAAACACTAATCCTAAACCTAACCCTAACCCTAATGCTAACCCTAAACCTAATTCAAACTCAAACCCTAACCCTAATCCTAACCCGAACCCAAACCCTAACCCTAACCCTAAACCTAACGCAAAATATAACCCAAACCGAAACCCTAACCCTAACCCTAAATCTAACCCTAAACCCTAACCCTAACACTTACCCTAACCATAACCCAAACCTAAACACAAACCCTAACCCTAATCCTAACCCTAACCCTAACCCTAACCCTAACCCTAAACCAAACCCTAATCTTAACACAAACCCTAACCCTAATCCTAACCCTAACCGTATCCCTAACTCAAACGTTAACTCTAACCCTAACTCTAACCCAAACCCTAACCCTAACCCTAACCCTAACCCAAACCCTAACACTAACCCTAACCCTAACCCTAACCCTAAATCAAACCCTAAACCTAATCCTAAACCTAACCCGAACCCAAACCCTAACCCTAACCCTAACCCTAACTGAAACACTAATCCTAAACCTAACCCGAACCCTAATGCTAACCCTAAACCTAATTCAAACTCAAACCCTAACCCTAATCCTAACCCGAACCCAAACCCTAACGCTAACCCTAAACCTAACCCAAAACATAACCGAAACCGAAACCTTAACCCTATCCCTAACCCTAACCCTAAACCCTAACCCTAACACTTACCCTAATCATAACCCAAACCTAAACCCAAACCCTAACCCTACTCCTAACCCTAATCCGAAGCGTAATCCTAGTCCTAACCCTAACCCTAACCCTAACCCTTACCCTAACCCTAACCTTAACCCTTACCCAAACCCAAACTCTAAACCAAACTGTAATCGGAACCCTAAACCTAACCCTAATCCTAACCCTAACCTTAACCATAACTCTAATCCAACACCTCACGCTAACCCTATCTCTAACCTAAACCCTAACCTTAACCTAACTCTAATCCTAACCCAAACCCTAACCCTCATCCTAACCCTAACCCAAACCCTAACCTAACCCTAAACCTATCACTAATTCAAACCCTAACTCTAACACTAACCCAAACCCTAACCCTAACCCTAACACAAACCTTAACCCAAATAATAACCCTAACCCTAACCCTAACCCTAACCCTAACCTTAACCCTAACCATAATTCTAACTCTAACCCGAACCCTAACCCTAACCCTAACCCTAACCCTAACCCTAACCCTAACCCTAACCCTAACCCAAACCCTAATATTAACACAAACCCTAACCGTAATCCTTACCCTAACCCTAAACCTAACCCAAACCCTAACCCTAACCCTAATCCCAACCAAACCCTAATCCTAACCCTAACCGTAACCCTAATCCTAACCCTAATGCTAACCCTAAACCTAACCCTAACACTAACCCTCGTCCTAACCCTAACCCTAACCCTAACCCTAAACCTAACCCTAACCTAACCTTAACCCTAACCCTAACCCTAACTGAAACACTAATCCTAAACCTAACCCTAACCTTAATGCTAACCATAAACCTAATTCAAATTCAAACCCTAACCCTAATCCTAATCCGAACCCAAACCCTAACCCTAACCCTAAATCTAGCCCAAAACATAACCCAAACCGAAACCCTAAGCCTAACCCTAACCCTAATCCTAAACTTAACCCTAACACTTACCCTAACCATAATCCAAACCTAAACCCAAACCCTAACCCTAATCCTAACCCAAACCCTAACCCTAATCCTAACCCTAACCCTAATCCTAGTCCTAACCCTAACCCTAACCCTAACCCTAACCTTAACCCTTACCCAAACCCAAACTCTAAACCTAACTCTAATCGGAACCCTAACCCTAACCCTACACCTAACGCTAACCCTAACCATAACCCTAACCCTAACCGTAAAGCTAAACGTAACCATAACCCTAACCCTAACCCTAAACCTAACCAAACCTAAACCCTAACCCAAACCCTAATCCTAAACCTAACCCTAACACTAAACCTAACCGAAAACCTAAACCCTAAACCTAATCCTAACCCTAACCCTAACCCTAAAACAAAACCTAACCCTAAACGTTACTTTAACCCAAACCCTAACCCTAACGCTAAACCAATCCCTAATCTTAACACAAAACCTAACCCTAATCCTAACCCTAACCGGAACCCTTACTCAAACATTAACCCTAACCCTAACCCTAACCCAAACCCTAACCCTAACCCTAACCCTAACCCTAACCCTAACCCAAACCCAAACCCTAATCCTAACCCTAATCCTAAAACTAATGCTAACCCTAAACCTAACCCTAACCCTAGTCGTAACCCTAACCCTAACCCAAACCCTAACACTAACACTAACCCTAACCCTAACCCTAACACTAAGCCAAACCCTAATTTTAACACAAACCCTAACCCTAATCCTAACTCCAACCCTAAACCTAACCCAAACACTAACCCTAAACCTAACCCTAACCCAAACCCTAAACCTAACCCTAACCCTAACCCTAACCCTAACCCTAACCCTAACCCAAACCCTAACCCTAACCCTAATCCTAACCCTAACCCTAACCATAACCCTAATCCAACACCTCACGCTAACCCTAACTCTAACCCTAACCCTAACCCTAACCTTAACCCTAACCCTAACCCAAACCCTAACCTAACCCTAAACCTAACCCTAACTCAAACCCTCACTCTAACACTAACCCAAACCCTAACCCTAACACTAACCCAAACCACAACCCAAATAATAACCCTAATCCTAACCCTAACCTTAACCCTTACCCAAACCCAAACTCTAAACCAAACTGTAATCGGAACCCTAAACCTAACCCTAATCCTAACCCTAACCTTAACCATAACCCTAATCCAACACCTCACGCTAACCCTATCTCTAACCTAAACCCTAACCTAAACCTAACTCTAAACCAAACCCAAACCCTAACCCTAATCCTAACTCTAACCCAAACCCTAACCTAACCCTAAACCTATCACTAATTCAAACCCTAACTCTAACACTAACCCAAACCCTAACCCTAACCCTAACACAAACCTTAACCCAAATAATAACCCTAACCCTAACCCTAACCCTAACCCTAACCTTAACCCTAACCATAATTCTAACTCTAACCCGAACCCTAACCCTAACCCTAACCCTAACCCTAACCCTAACCCTAACCCTAACCCTAACCCAAACCCTAATATTAACACAAACCCTAACCGTAATCCTTACCCTAACCCTAAACCTAACCCAAACCCTAACCCTAACCCTAATCCCAACCAAACCCTAATCCTAACCCTAACCCTAACCCTAATCCTAACCCTAATGCTAACCCTAAACCTAACCCTAACACTAACCCTCGTCCTAACCCTAACCCTAACCCTAACCCTAAACCTAACCCTAACCTAACCTTAACCCTAACCCTAACCCTAACTGAAACACTAATCCTAAACCTAACCCTAACCTTAATGCTAACCATAAACCTAATTCAAATTCAAACCCTAACCCTAATCCTAATCCGAACCCAAACCCTAACCCTAACCCTAAATCTAGCCCAAAACATAACCCAAACCGAAACCCTAAGCCTAACCCTAACCCTAATCCTAAACTTAACCCTAACACTTACCCTAACCATAATCCAAACCTAAACCCAAACCCTAACCCTAATCCTAACCCAAACCCTAACCCTAATCCTAACCCTAACCCTAATCCTAGTCCTAACCCTAACCCTAACCCTAACCCTAACCTTAACCCTTACCCAAACCCAAACTCTAAACCTAACTCTAATCGGAACCCTAACCCTAACCCTAAACCTAACGCTAACCCTAACCATAACCCTAACCCTAACCGTAAAGCTAAACGTAACCATAACCCTAACCCTAACCCTAAACCTAACCAAACCTAAACCCTAACCCAAACCCTAATCCTAAACCTAACCCTAACACTAAACCTAACCGAATACCTAAACCCTTAACCTAATCCTAACCCTTACCCTAACCCTAAAACAAAACCTAACCCTAAACGTAACTTTAACCCAAACCCTAACCCTAACCCTAAACCAAACCCTAATCTTAACACAAAACCTAACCCTAATCCTAACCCTAACCGTAACCCTAACTCAAACATTAACCCTAACCCTAACCCTAACCCAAACCCTAACCCTAACCCTAACCCTAACCCTAACCCTAACCCAAACCCAAACCCTAATCCTAACCCTAATCCTAAAACTAATGCTAACCCTAAACCTAACCCTAACCCTAGTCGTAACCCTAACCCTAACCCAAACCCTAACACTAACACTAACCCTAACCCTAACCCTAACACTAAGCCAAACCCTAATTTTAACACAAACCCTAACCCTAATCCTAACTCCAACCCTAAACCTAACCCAAACACTAACCCTAAACCTAACCCTAACCCAAACCCTAAACCTAACCCTAACCCTAACCCTAACCCTAACCCTAACCCTAACCCAAACCCTAACCCTAATCCTAACCCTAACCCTAACCATAACCCTAATCCAACACCTCACGCTAACCCTAACTCTAACCCTAACCCTAACCCTAACCTTAACCCTAACCCTAACCCAAACCCTAACCTAACCCTAAACCTAACCCTAACTCAAACCCTCACTCTAACACTAACCCAAACCCTAACCCTAACACTAACCCAAACCACAACCCAAATAATAACCCTAATCCTAACCCTAACCTTAACCCTCATCCTTATCCTAACCCTAACCCTAACCCTAATTCTAAACTTAACCCTAACCCTAACCCTAACCCTAACACAAACTCGAACCCTAATTTTAACACAAACCCTAACCCTAATCCTAACTCCAACCCTAAACCCACCCCAAACACTAACCCTAACCCTAACCCTAACCCAAAACCAATCCCTAATCTTAACACAAACCCTAACCCTAATCCTAACCCTAACCCTTACCCTAACCAAAAACCTAACCCTAACCCGAACCCTAACCCAAACCCTAACCCTAACCCTCATCCTAACCCTAATCCTAACCCTAAACCTGACCCTAACACTAACCCTAGTCCTAACCCTAACCCTAACCCAAACCCTTACACTAACCCTAAGCCTAACCATAACCCTAAATCAAACCCTAACCCTAACCCTAACCCTAACCCGAACCCAAACCCTAACCGTAACCCTAACCCTAACTGAAATACTTATCCTAAACCTAACCCTAACCCTAATGCTAACCCTAAACCTAACTCAAACTCAAACCCTAACACTAATCCTAACACTAAACCTAACCTTAACCCTTACCCAAACCCAAACTCTAAATATAACTCTAATCGGAACCCTAACCCTAACCCTAATCCTAACCCTAACCCTAACCATAACCCTAATCCAACACCTCACCCTAACCCTAACTCTAACCCAAAGCCTAACCTAACCCTAACTCTAAACCAAACCCAAACCGTAACCCTAACCTTAACTCTAACCCAAACCCTAACCTAACCCTAAACCTAACCCTAACTCAAACCCTAACTCTAACACTAACCCAAACCCTAACCCTAACACTAACCCAAACCATAACCCAAATAATAACCCTAATCCTAACCCTAACCTTAACCCTCATCCTTATCCTAACCCTAACCCTAACCCTAATTCTAAACCTAACCCTAACCCTAACCCTAACCCTAACCCTAACACAAACCCAAACCCTAATTTTAACACAAACCCTAACCCTAATCCTAACTCCAACCCAAACCTAACCCAAACCCTAACCCTAACCCTAACCCTAAACCTAACCCTAACCCAAACCCTAACCCTAACCCTAACCCTAACCCTAACCCTAACCCTAACCCTAACCCTAAACCAAACCCTAAACCTAAACCTAAATCTAACCCTAATGCTAACCCTAAACCTAACCCTAACACTAACCCTAAACCTAACCCTAACCCTAACCCAAACCCTAACACTAACCCTAACGCTAACCCTAACCCTAAATCAAACCCTAAACCTAACCCTAACCCTAACCTTAACCTAACCCTAACCCTAACTGAAACACTAATCCTAAACCTAACCCTAACCCTAATGCTAACCCTAAACCTAATTCAAACTCAAACCCTAACCCTAATCCTAACCCGAACCCAAACCCTAACCCTAACCCTAAACCTAACGCAAAATATAACCCAAACCGAAACCCTAACCCTAACCCTAAATCTAACCCTAAACCCTAACCCTAACACTTACCCTAACCATAACCCAAACCTAAACACAAACCCTAACCCTAATCCTAACCCTAACCCTAACCCTAACCCTAACCCTAAACCAAACCCTAATCTTAACACAAACCCTAACCCTAATCCTAACCCTAACCGTATCCCTAACTCAAACGTTAACTCTAACCCTAACTCTAACCCAAACCCTAACCCTAACCCTAACCCTAACCCAAACCCTAACACTAACCCTAACCCTAACCCTAACCCTAAATCAAACCCTAAACCTAATCCTAAACCTAACCCGAACCCAAACCCTAACCCTAACCCTAACCCTAACTGAAACACTAATCCTAAACCTAACCCGAACCCTAATGCTAACCCTAAACCTAATTCAAACTCAAACCCTAACCCTAATCCTAACCCGAACCCAAACCCTAACGCTAACCCTAAACCTAACCCAAAACATAACCGAAACCGAAACCTTAACCCTATCCCTAACCCTAACCCTAAACCCTAACCCTAACACTTACCCTAATCATAACCCAAACCTAAACCCAAACCCTAACCCTAATCCTAACCCTAACCCGAACCCTAATCCTAGTCCTAACCCTAACCCTAACCCTAACCCTAACCCTAACCCTAACCTTAACCCTTACCCAAACCCAAACTCTAAACCAAACTGTAATCGGAACCCTAAACCTAACCCTAATCCTAACCCTAACCTTAACCATAACCCTAATCCAACACCTCACGCTAACCCTATCTCTAACCTAAACCCTAACCTAAACCTAACTCTAAACCAAACCCAAACCCTAACCCTAATCCTAACTCTAACCCAAACCCTAACCTAACCCTAAACCTATCACTAATTCAAACCCTAACTCTAACACTAACCCAAACCCTAACCCTAACCCTAACACAAACCTTAACCCAAATAATAACCCTAACCCTAACCCTAACCCTAACCCTAACCTTAACCCTAACCATAATTCTAACTCTAACCCGAACCCTAACCCTAACCCTAACCCTAACCCTAACCCTAACCCTAACCCTAACCCTAACCCAAACCCTAATATTAACACAAACCCTAACCGTAATCCTTACCCTAACCCTAAACCTAACCCAAACCCTAACCCTAACCCTAATCCCAACCAAACCCTAATCCTAACCCTAACCCTAACCCTAATCCTAACCCTAATGCTAACCCTAAACCTAACCCTAACACTAACCCTCGTCCTAACCCTAACCCTAACCCTAACCCTAAACCTAACCCTAACCTAACCTTAACCCTAACCCTAACCCTAACTGAAACACTAATCCTAAACCTAACCCTAACCTTAATGCTAACCATAAACCTAATTCAAATTCAAACCCTAACCCTAATCCTAATCCGAACCCAAACCCTAACCCTAACCCTAAATCTAGCCCAAAACATAACCCAAACCGAAACCCTAAGCCTAACCCTAACCCTAATCCTAAACTTAACCCTAACACTTACCCTAACCATAATCCAAACCTAAACCCAAACCCTAACCCTAATCCTAACCCAAACCCTAACCCTAATCCTAACCCTAACCCTAATCCTAGTCCTAACCCTAACCCTAACCCTAACCCTAACCTTAACCCTTACCCAAACCCAAACTCTAAACCTAACTCTAATCGGAACCCTAACCCTAACCCTAAACCTAACGCTAACCCTAACCATAACCCTAACCCTAACCGTAAAGCTAAACGTAACCATAACCCTAACCCTAACCCTAAACCTAACCAAACCTAAACCCAAACCCAAACCCTAATCCTAAACCTAACCCTAGCACTAAACCTAACCGAAAACCTAGACCCTAAACCTAATCCTAACCCTAACCCTAACCCTAAAACAAAACCTAACCCTAAACGTAACTTTAACCCAAACCCTAACCCTAACCCTAAACCAAACCCTAATCTTAACACAAAACCTAACCCTAATCCTAACCCTAACCGTAACCCTAACTCAAACATTAACCCTAACCCTAACCCTAACCCAAACCCTAACCCTAACCCTAACCCTAACCCTAACCCTAACCCAAACCCAAACCCTAATCCTAACCCTAATCCTAAAACTAATGCTAACCCTAAACCTAACCCTAACCCTAGTCGTAACCCTAACCCTAACCCAAACCCTAACACTAACACTAACCCTAACCCTAACCCTAACACTAAGCCAAACCCTAATTTTAACACAAACCCTAACCCTAATCCTAACTCCAACCCTAAACCTAACCCAAACACTAACCCTAAACCTAACCCTAACCCAAACCCTAAACCTAACCCTAACCCTAACCCTAACCCTAACCCTAACCCTAACCCAAACCCTAACCCTAACCCTAATCCTAACCCTAATGCTAACCCTAATCTAACCCTAACACTAACCCTAGTCGTAACCCTAACACTAACCCAAACGCTAACACTAACCCTAACCCTAACCCTAACCCTAAATCAAACCCTAAATCTAACCCTAACCCTAACCTTAACCCTAACCCAAACCCTAACTGAAACACTAAACCTAAACCTAACCCTAACCCTAATGCTAACCCTAAACCTAATTCAAACTCAAACCCTAACCCTAATACTAACCCGAACCCAAAACCTAACCCTAACCCTAAACCTAGCCCAAAACATAACCCAAACCGAAACCGTAACCCTAACCCTAACCCTAACCCTAAACTGTAACCCTAACACTTACCCTAACCATAACCCAAACCTAAACCCAAACCCTAACCCTAATCCTATCCCTAACCCTAACCCTAAACCTAGTCCTAACCCTAACCCTAACCCTAACCCTAACCCTAACCTTAACCCTTACCCAAACCCAACCTCTAAACCTAACTCTAATCGGAACCCTAACCCTAACCCTAACCCTAATGCTAACCCTAAACCTAATTCAAACTCAAACCCTAACCCTAATCCTAACCCGAAACCAAACCATAACCTTAAGCCTTAGCCTAACTCAAAATATACACCAAACCGAAACCCTAACCCTAACCCTAACCCTAACCCTAACTCTTTCCCTAACCCTAACCTTAAACCTAAACCTAAAGCCTAATCCTAACACGTACCCTAACCATAACCCAAACCTAAACACAAACCCTAACCCTAATCCTAACCCTAAACCTAACCCTAATCCTAGTCCTATCCCTAACCCTAACCGTAACCCTAACCCTAACCTTAACCCTTACCCAAACCCAAATTCTAAACCTAACTCTAATCGGAACCCTAACCCTAACCCTAATCCTAACCCTAACCCTAACCATAACCCTAATCCAACACCTCACCCTAACCCTAACTCTAACCAAAACCCTAACTTAAACCTAACTCTCAACCAAACCCAAACCCTAACCCTAACCCTAACTCTAAACCAAACCATAACCTAACCCTAAACCTAACCCTAACTCAAACCCTCACTCTAACACTAAACCAAACCGTAACCCTAACCCTAACCCAAACCATAACCCAAATAATAACCCTAATCCTAACCCTAACACTAACCCTCATCCTTATACTAACCCTAACCCTAACCCTAACCCTAACCCTAATTCTAACCCTAACCCTAACCCTAACCCTAACCCTAACCGTAACCCTAACCCAAACCCAAACCCTAATCTTAACACAAACCCTAACCCTAATCCTAACCCTAACCCTAACCCTAACCCAAACCCTAACCCTAACCCTAACCCTAAAACAAACCCTAACCCTAACCCAAACCCTAACCCTAACCCTAATCTAACATTAATGCTAACCCTAAACCTAACCCTAACACTAACCCTAGTCCTAACCCTAACCCTAACCCAAACCCTTACACTAACCCTAAGCCTAACCTTAACCCTAAATCAAACCCTAACCCTAACCCTAACCGTAACCCGAACCCAAACCCTAACCCTAACCCTAACTGAAATACTTATCCTAAACCTAACCCTAACCCTAATGCTAACCCTAAACCTAATTCAAAATCAAATCCTAACCCTAATCCTAACCCTAAACCTAACCTTAACCCTTACCCAAACCCAAACTCTAAACATAACTCTAATCAGAACCCTAACCCTAACCCTAATCCTAACCCTAACCCTAACCATAACCCTAATCCAACACCTCACGCTAACCCTAACTCTAACCCTAACCCTAACCCTAACCTTAACCCTAACCCTAACCCAAACCCTAACCTAACCCTAAACCTAACCCTAACTCAAACCCTCACTCTAACACTAACCCAAACCCTAACCCTAACACTAACCCAAACCACAACCCAAATAATAACCCTAATCCTAACCCTAACCTTAACCCTCATCCTTATCCTAACCCTAACCCTAACCCTAATTCTAAACTTAACCCTAACCCTAACACTAACCCTAACCCTAACACAAACTCGAACCCTAATTTTAACACAAACCCTAACCCTAATCCTAACTCCAACCCTAAACCCAACCCAAACACTAACCCTAACCCTAACCCTAACCCAAAACCAATCCCTAATCTTAACACAAACCCTAACCCTAATCCTAACCCTAACCCTAACCCTAACCAAAAACCTAACCCTAACCCTAACCCTAACCCAAACCCTAACCCTAACCCTAACCCTAACCCTAACCCTCATCCTAACCCTAATCCTAACCCTAAACCTGACCCTAACACTAACCCTAGTCCTAACCCTAACCCTAACCCAAACCCTTACACTAACCCTAAGCCTAACCATAACCCTAAATCAAACCCTAACCCTAACCCTAACCCTAACCCGAACCCAAACCCTAACCGTAACCCTAACCCTAACTGAAATACTTATCCTAAACCTAACCCTAACCCTAATGCTAACCCTAAACCTAACTCAAACTCAAACCCTAACACTAATCCTAACACTAAACCTAACCTTAACCCTTACCCAAACCCAAACTCTAAATATAACTCTAATCGGAACCCTAACCCTAACCCTAATCCTAACCCTAACCCTAACCATAACCCTAATCCAACACCTCACCCTAACCCTAACTCTAACCCAAAGCCTAACCTAACCCTAACTCTAAACCAAACCCAAACCGTAACCCTAACCTTAACTCTAACCCAAACCCTAACCTAACCCTAAACCTAACCCTAACTCAAACCCTAACTCTAACACTAACCCAAACCCTAACCCTAACACTAACCCAAACCATAACCCAAATAATAACCCTAATCCTAACCCTAACCTTAACCCTCATCCTTATCCTAACCCTAACCCTAACCCTAATTCTAAACCTAACCCTAACCCTAACCCTAACCCTAACCCTAACACAAACCCAAACCCTAATTTTAACACAAACCCTAACCCTAATCCTAACTCCAACCCAAACCTAACCCAAACCCTAACCCTAACCCTAACCCTAAACCTAACCCTAACCCAAACCCTAACCCTAACCCTAACCCTAACCCTAACCCTAACCCTAACCCTAACCCTAAACCAAACCCTAAACCTAAACCTAAATCTAACCCTAATGCTAACCCTAAACCTAACCCTAACACTAACCCTAGACCTAACCCTAACCCTAACCCAAAACCTAACACTAACCCTAACCCTAACCCTAACCCTAAATCAAACCCTAAACCTAACCCTAACCCTAACCTTAACATAACCCTAACCCTAACTGAAACACTAATCCTAAACCTAACCCTAACCCTAATGCTAACCCTAAACCTAATTCAAACTCAAACCCTAACCCTAATCCTAACCCGAACCCAAACCCTAACCCTAACCCTAAACCTAACGCAAAATATAACCCAAACCGAAACCCTAACCCTAACCCTAAATCTAACTCTAAACCCTAACCCTAACACTTACCCTAACCATAACCCAAACCTAAACACAAACCCTAACCCTAATCCTAACCCTAACCCTAACCCTAAAACTAACCCTAAACCAAACCCTAATCTTAACACAAACCCTAACCCTAATCCTAACCCTAACCGTATCCCTAACTCAAACGTTAACTCTAACCCTAACTCTAACCCAAACCCTAACCCTAACCCTAACCCTAACCCAAACCCTAACACTAACCCTAACCCTAACCCTAACCCTAAATCAAACCCTAAACCTAATCCTAAACCTAACCCGAACCCAAACCCTAACCCTAACCCTAACCCTAACTGAAACACTAATCCTAAACCTAACCCGAACCCTAATGCTAACCCTAAACCTAATTCAAACTCAAACCCTAACCCTAATCCTAACCCGAACCCAAACCCTAACGCTAACCCTAAACCTAACCCAAAACATAACCGAAACCGAAACCTTAACCCTATCCCTAACCCTAACCCTAAACCCTAACCCTAACACTTACCCTAATCATAACCCAAACCTAAACCCAAACCCTAACCCTAATCCTAACCCTAACCCGAACCCTACTCCTAGTCCTCACCCTAACCCTAACCCTAACCCTAACCCTAACCCTAACCCTAACCCTAACCTTAACCCTTACCCAAACCCAAACTCTAAACCAAACTGTAATCGGAACCCTAAACCTAACCCTAATCCTAACCCTAACCTTAACCATAACCCTAATCCAACACCTCACGCTAACCCTATCTCTAACCTAAACCCTAACCTAAACCTAACTCTAAACCAAACCCAAACCCTAACCCTAATCCTAACTCTAACCCAAACCCTAACCTAACCCTAAACCTGTCACTAATTCAAACCCTAACTCTAACACTAACCCAAACCCTAACCCTAACCCTAACACAAACCTTAACCCAAATAATAACCCTAACCCTAACCCTAACCTTAACCCTAACCATAATTCTAACTCTAACCCGAACCCTAACCCTAACCCTAACCCTAACCCTAACCCTAACCCTAACCCAAACCCTAATATTAACACAAACCCTAACCGTAATCCTTACCCTAACCCTAAACCTAACCCAAACCCTAACCCTAACCCTAATCCCAACCAAACCCTAATCCTAACCCTAACCCTAACCCTAATCCTAACCCTAATGCTAACCCTAAACCTAACCCTAACACTAACCCTCGTCCTAACCCTAACCCTAACCCTAACCCTAAACCTAACCCTAACCTAACCTTAACCCTAACCCTAACCCTAACTGAAACACTAATCCTAAACCTAACCCTAACCTTAATGCTAACCAT
>CM069551.1:4787500-4792500 GCA_035773235.1 Eospalax fontanierii | reverse complement strand
AACCCTAATACTAACCCGAACCCAAAACCTAACCCTAACCCTAAACCTAGCCCAAAACATAACCCAAACCGAAACCGTAACCCTAACCCTAACCCTAACCCTAAACTGTAACCCTAACACTTACCCTAACCATAACCCAAACCTAAACCCAAACCCTAACCCTAATCCTATCCCTAACCCTAACCCTAAACCTAGTCCTAACCCTAACCCTAACCCTAACCCTAACCTTAACCCTTACCCAAACCCAACCTCTAAACCTAACTCCAATCGGAACCCTAACCCTAACCCTAACCCTAATCCTAACCCTAATGCTAAACCTAATCTAACCCTAACACTGACCCTAGTCCTAACCCTAACCCTAACCCAATCCCTAACACTAACCCTAACCCTAAATCAAACCCTAAACCTAACCCTAACCCTAACCTTAACCCTAACCCTAACCCTAACTGAAACACTAATCCTAAACCTAACCCTAACCCTAATGCTAACCCTAAACCTAATTCAAACTCAAACCCTAACCCTAACCCTAACCCGAACCCAAACCCTAAATCTAACCCTAAACCTAGCCCAAAACATAACCCAAACCGAAACCCTAACCCTAACCCTAACCCTAACCCTAAACTGTAATCCTAACACTTACCCTAACCATAACCCAAACCTAAACCCAAACCCGAACCCTAATCCTAACCCTAACCCTAACCCTAATCCTAGTCCTAACCCTAACCCTAACCCTAAAACTAACCCTAACCTTAACCCTTACCCAAACCCAAACTCTAAACCTAACTCTAATCGGAACCCTAACCCTAACCCTAACCCTAACGCTAACCCTAACCATAACCCTAACCCTAACCGTAAAGCTAAACCTAATCATAACCCTAACCCTAACCCTAAACCTAAACAAACCTAAACCCTAACCCAAACCCTAATCATAACCCTAACCCTAACCCTAACCCTAACCCTAAACCTAAACAAACCTAAACCCTAACCCAAACCCTAATCATAACCCTAACCCTAACACTAAACCTATCCGAAAACCTAAACCCTAAACCTAATCCTAACCCTAACCCTAACCCTAAAACAAAACCTAACCCTAAACGTAACTTTAACCCAAACCCTAACCCTAACCCTAAACCAAACCCTAATCCTCACCATAACTCTAACCCAAACCCGAACCCTAACCCTAAGCCTAACCCAAATCCTTACCCTAACCCTAACCCTAACCCTAACCCAAAACCTAACCCTAACCCAAACCCTAACCCAAACCCAAACCCTAACCCTAACTCTAACGCTAACCCTAACCCTAACCCTAACCCTAACGCTAACCCTAAACATAACCCTAACCCTAACCCTAAACCTAACCAAACCTAAACCCTAACCCAAACCCTAATCCTAACACTAACCCTAACACTAACCCTAACGGAAAACCTAAACCCTAACCCTACTCCTAAACCTAACCCTAACCTTAACACAAACCCTAACCCTAAACGTAACCTTAATCCAAACCCTAACCCTAACCCTAATCCAAACAGAAACCATAATCTTAACACAAACCCAAACCCTAATCCTAACCCTAACCCTAACCCTAACCCAAAAGCTAACCCTAACCCTAACCCTAACCCAAACCCTAACCCTACCCCAACCCTAATCCTAATCCTAACCCTAACCCTAACCCAAACCCTAACACAACCCCTAACCCTAACCCTAACCCTAACTCAAACCCTATCCCTAACCCTAACTCTAACCCGAACCCAAACCCTAACCCTAACCCTAAACCTAACCCAAAACATAACCCAAACTGAAACCCTAAACCTAACCCTATCCCTAACCCTAACCCTAAACCCTAATCCTAACACTAACCCTAACCATAACCCAAATCTAAACCCAAACCCTAACCCTAATCCTAATCCTAACCGTAATCCTAGTCCTAACCCTAACCCTTACCCTAACCCAAACCCTAACACTAACCCTAACCCTAACCCTAAATCAAACCTTAAACCTAACCCTAACCCTAACCCTAACGCAAACCATAACCCAAATAATAACCCTAATCCTAAACCTAAACCTAACCCTCATCCTTACCCTAACCCTAACCCTAACCCTAATTCTAACCCTAATCCTAACCCTAACCCAAAACCTAACCCTAACCCTAACATTAACCATAATCTTAACACTAACCCTAACCCTAACACTAACCCAGATTCAAACCTAACCCTAACCCAAACCCTACCCCTAACCCTAACCCTAACCCTAACCCAAACCCTAAACCTAACCCTAATCCTAACCCTAATGCTAACCCGAGACCTAACTCAAACTCAAACCCTAACCCTAAGCCTAACCCTAACCCTAACCCAAACCCTAACCCTAACCCTAACTAAAACCCTAACCCTAACCCTAACCCTAACCCAAACCCTAACCCTAACCCTAATCCTAACCCTAATGCTAACCCGAAACCTAACTCAAACTCAAACCCTAACCCTAAGCCTAACCCTAAACCAAACCGTAACCCTAACCCTAACCCTAACTAAAACTCTAACATTAACCCAACCCGAAAGCAAACCCTAACCCTACCCCGAAACTGAACCGAAAACCTAAACCTAACGGTAATCCTAAACCAAACCCTAACCCTAACACTAACACAAAGCCTAATCCTGACCCTAACCCTAACCCTAACCCTAACCCTAACCCAAACCCGAACCCTAACCCTAACCCTAACCCAAACCCTAACCCTAACCCTAACCCTAAGCCTAACCCAAACCCTAACCCTAACCCTAATCCTAACCCTAATGCTAACACTAAACCTAACCCTAACACTAACCCTAGTCCTAACCCTAACCCTAACCCAAACCCTAACACTAACCCTAACCCTAACCCTAACCCTAAATCAAACCCTAAACCTAACCCTAAACCTAACCCGAACCCAAACCCTAACCCTAACCCTAACCCTAACTGAAATACTAATCCTAAACCTAACCCGAACCCTAATGCTACCCCTAAACCTAATTCAAACTCAAACCCTAACCCTAATCCTAACCCGAACCCAAACCCTAACCCTAACCCTAACCCTAAACCTAACCCAAAACATAACCCAAACCGAAACCCTAACCCTAACCCTAACCCTAACCCTAATCCCTAACCCTAACACTTACCCTAATCATAACCCAAACCTAAACCCAAACCCTAACCCTAATCCGAACCCTAACCCTAACCCTAATCCTAGTCCTAACCCTAACCCTAACCCTAACCCTAAACCTAACCTTAACCCTTACCCAATCCCAAACTCTAAACCAAACTGTAATCGGAACCCTAACCGTAACCCTAACCCAAACCCTAACCCTAACCCTAACCCTAACCCTAACCCTAACCCAAACCCTAACCCTAACCCTAATCCTAACCCTAATGGTAACCCTAAACCTAACCGTAACACTAACCCTAGTCCTAACCCTAAACCTAACCCAAACCCTAACACTAACCCTTACCCTAACCCAAACCCTAAATCAAACCCTAAACCTAACCCTAACCCTAACCCTAACCCTAACCGTAACCCTAACCCAAACCCTAACCCTAACCCTAACCCTCACCCTAACCCAAACCCTAACCTTAACCCTAATCCTAACCCTAATGCTAACCCTAAACCTAACCGTAACACTAACCCTAGTCCTAACCCTAACCCTAACCCAAACCCTAACACTAACCCTAACCCTAACCCAAACCTTAAATCAAACCCTAAACCTAACCTTAACCCTAACCCTAACCCTAACTGAAACACTAATCCTAAACCTAACCCTAACCCTAATGCTAACCCTAAACCTAATTCAAACTCAAACCCTAACCCTAATCCTAACCTGAACCCAAACCCTAACCCTAAACCTAAATCTAGCCCAAAACATAACACAAACCGAAACCCTAAGACTAACACTAACCCTAACCCTAAACTGTAACCCTAACACTTACACTAACCATAACCCAAACCTAAACCCAAACCCTAACCCTAATCCTAACCCTAACCCTAACCCTAATCCTAATCCTAACCCTAACCCTAACCCTAACCCTAACCCTAACCTTAACCCTTACCCAAACCCAAACTCTAAACCTAACTCTAATCGGAACCCTAACCCTAACCCTAACCCTAACGCTAACCCTAACCATAACCCTAACCCTAACCGTAAAGCTAAACCTAACCATAACCCTAACCCTAACCCTAAACCTAACCAAACCTAAACCCTAAACCAAACCCTAATCCTAACCCTAACCCTAACACTAAACCTAACCGAAAACCTAAACCCTAAACCTAATCCTAACCCTAACCCTAACCCTAAAACAAAACCTAACCCTAAACTTAACTTTAACCCAAACCCTAACCCTAACCCTAAACCAAACACTAATCTTAACACAAACCCTAACCCTAATCCTAACCCTAACCGTAACCCTAACTCAAACGTTAACCCTAACCCTAACCCTAACCCAAACCCTAACCCTAACCCTAAACCTAACCCAAACCCAAACCCAAACCCTAACCCTAACTCTAATCCTAAAACTAATGCTAACCCTAAACCTAAGCCTAACCCTAGTCGTAACCCTAACCCTAACCCAAACCCTAACACTAACCCTAACCCTAACCCCAATCCTAAATCAAACCCTAAACCTAACCCTAACCCTAACCTTAACCTAACCCTAACCCTAACTGAAATACTTATGCTAAACTTAACCCTAACCCTAATGCTAACCCTAAACCTAATTCAAACTCAAACCCTAACCCTAATCCTAACCCGAACCCAAACCCTAACCCTAACCCTAAACCTAAGGCAAAATATAACCCAAACCGAAACCCTAACCCTAACCCTAAACCTAACCCTAAACCCTAACCCTAACACTTACCCTAACCATAACCCAAATCTAAACACAAACCCTAACCTTAATCCTAACCCTAAACCTAACCCTAATCCTAGTCCTATCCATAACCCTAACCGTAACCCTAACCCTAACCTTAACCCTTACCCAAA
>CM069551.1:4757500-4785000 GCA_035773235.1 Eospalax fontanierii | reverse complement strand
TAACTCAAATTCAAACCCTAACCCTAAGCCTAACCCTAACCCAAACCCTAACCCTAACCCTAACCCTAACCCTAACCCTAACTCTAACCCTAAACCTAACCCTAACCCTAATCCTAACCCTAATGCTAACCCTAAACCTAACTCAAATTCAAACCCTAACCCTAAGCCTAACCCTAACCCAAACCCTAACCCTAACCCTAACCCTAACTAAAACCCTATCACTAACCCAACCCGAACGCAAACTCTAACCCTAACCCGAAACTTAACCGAAAACCTAAACCTAACCGTAATCGTAAACCAAACCCTAACCCTAAAACTAACTCTAACCCTAACCCTAACCCTAACCCTAACCCAAATGCTAACCCTAACCCTAACCCAAAACCTAAACCTAACGCTAAACCTAACCCTAACCGTAACCCAATCCCTAACTCTAACCCTAAACCTAAACTTAGCCCCTAACCCCTAACCCCAAACCCTAACCCAAACCCTAACCCTAACCCTAACACTAACCTTAAACCTAAACCTAGTACTAACCCTAACCTTAACCCTAACCCTAACCCTAACCTTAACCCTTACCCAAACCCAAACTCTAAACCTAACTCTAATCGGAACCCTAACCCTAACCCTAATCCTAACACTAACCCTAACCATAACCCTAATCCAACAACTCACCCTAACCCTAACTCTATCCGAAACGCTAACCTAACCCTAACTCTAAACCAAACCCAAACCCTAACCCTAACCCTAACTCTAACCCAAACCCTAACCTAACCCTAAACCTAACCCTAACTCAAACCCTAACTCTAACACTAACCCAAACACTAACCCTAACCCTAACTCAAACCATAACCCAAATAATAACCCTAATCCTAAACCTAAACCTAACCCTAATCCTTATCCTAATCCTAACCCTAACCCTAACCCTAACCCTAACACTAACCCTAACCCTAACCCTAACCCTAACCCAAACCCTAATCCTAACCCTAATCCTAACCCTAATGCTAACCCTAAACCTAACTCAAACTCAAACCCTAACTCTACGCCTAACCCTAACCCAAACCCTAACCCTAACCCTAACCCTAACCCTAACACTAAATAAAACCCTATCACTAACCAAACTCGAACGCAAACCCTAACCCTAACCCGAAACTTAACCGAAAAACTAAACCTAACGGTAATCCTAAACCAAACCCTAAACCTAACACTAACTCTAACCCTAACCCTAACCCTAACCCTAACCCAAACGCTAACCCTAACCCTAACACAAAACCTAAACCTAACCCTAAACCTAACCCTAACCGTAACCCAATCCCTAACCCTAACCCTAAACCTAAACATAACCCCTAACCCGTAACCCCAAACCCTAACCCAAACCCTAACCCTAACCCTAACCCTAACCTTAAACCTAAACCTAGTCCTAACCCTAACCCTAACCATAACCCTAACCCTAACCTTAACCCTTACCCAAACCCAAACCCTAACCTAACTCTAATCGGAACCCTAACCCTAACCCTAATCCTAAACCTAACCCTAACCATAACCCTAATCCAACATCTCACCCTAACCCTAACTCTATCCCAAACCCTAACCTAACCCTAACTCTAATCCAAACCCAAACCCTAACCCTAACCCTAACTCTAACCCAAACCCTAACCTAACCCTAAACCTAACCCTAACTCAAACCCTAACTCTAACCCTAACCCTAACACTAACCCAGATTCAAACCTAACCCTAACCCAAACCCTAACCCTAACTCTAACACTAACCCAAACCCTAACCCTAACACTAACCCAAACCATAACCCAAATAATAACCCTAATCCTAACCCTAACCTTAACCCTCATCCTTATCCTAACCCTAACCCTAACCCTAATTCTAAACCTAACCCTAACCCTAACCCTAACCCTAACACAAAACCAAACCCTAATTTTAACACAAACCCTAACCCTAATCCTAACTCCAACCCTAAACCTAACCCAAATCCTAACCCTAACCCTAACCCAAACCCTAACCCTAACCCTAACCGTAACCCTAACCCTAACCCTAACCCTAACCCAAACCCTAAACCTAACCCTAATCCTAACCCTAATGCTAACAATAAACCTAACCCTAACACTAACCCTAGTCCTAACCCTAACCCTTACCCAAACCCTAACACTAACCCTAACCCTAACCCTAACCCTAAATCAAACCCTAAACCTAACCCTAACCCTAACCTTAACCGTAACCCTAAGCCTAACTGAAACCCTAATCCTAAACGTACTACTAACCCTAATGCTAACCCTAAACCTAATTCAAACTCAAACCCTAACCCTAATCCTAACCCGAACCCAAACCTTAACCCTAACGCTAAACCTAGCCCAAAACATAACCCAAACCGAAACCCTAACCCTAACCCTAACCCTAACCCTAAACTGTAACCCTAACACTTACCCCAACCATAACCCAAACATAAACCCAAACCCTAACCCTAATCCTAACCCTAACCCTAACCCTAATCCTAGTCCTAACCCTAACCCTAACCCTAACCCTAACCCTAACCTTAACCCTTACCCAAACCCAAACTCTAAACCTAACTCTAATCGGAACCCTAACCCTAACCCTAACCATAATCCTAAAACTAATGCTAACCCTAAACCTAACCCTAACCCTAGTCGTAACCCTAACCCTAACCCAAACCCTAACACTAACCCTAACCCTAACCCTAACCCTAAATCAAACCCTAAACCTAACCCTAACCCTAACCTTAACCTAACCCTAACCCTAACTGAAACACTAATCCTAAACCTAACCCTAACCCTAATGCTAACCCTAAACCTAATTCAAACTCAAACCCTAACCCTAATCCTAACCTGAACCCAAACCCTAACCCTAACCCTAAACCTAACCCAAAATATAACCCAAACCGAAACCCTAACCCTAACCCTAAACCTAACCCTAAACCCTAACCCTAACACTTACCCTAACCATAACCCAAACCTAAACACAAACCCTAACACTAATCCTAACCCTAACCCTAATCCTTATCCTAGTCCTATCCCTAACCCTCACCGTAACCCTAACCCTAAACTTAATCCTTACCCAAACCCAAACTCTAAACCTAACTCTAATCGGAAACCTAACCCTAACCCTAATCCTAACCCTAACCCTAACCATAACCCTAATCCAACACCTCAACCTAACCCTAACTCTAACCCAAACCCTAACCTAAACCTAACTCTAAACCAAACCCAAACCCAAGCCCTAATCTTAACACAAACCCTAACCCTAATCCAAACCCTAACCCTAACACTAACCCAAACCCTAACCCTAACCCTAACCCTAACCCAAACCCTAACCCTAACCCTAACCCTAACCCTAACCCAAACCCTAACCCTAACCCTAATTCTAACCCTAATGCTAACCCTAAACCAAACCTTAACACTAACCCTAGTCCTAACCCTAACACTAACCCAAACCCTTACACTAACCCTAAGCCTAACCCTAACCCTAAATCAAACCCTAACCCTAAACCTAACCCTAACCCTAACTGAAACACTAATCCTAAACCTAACCCTAACCCTAATGCTAACCCTAAACCTAATTCAAACTCAAACCCTAACCCTAATCCTAACCCGAACCCAAACCCTAACCCTAACCCTAAACCTAGCCCAAAACATAACCCAAACCGAAACCCTAACAATAACCCTAACCCTAAACTGTAACTCTAACACTTACACGAACCATAACCCAAACATAAACCCAAATCCTAACCCTAATCCTAACCCTAACCCTAACCCTAATCCTAGTCCTAAGCCTAACCCTAACCCTAACCCTAACCCTAACCTTAACCCTTACCCAAACCCAAACTCTAAACCTAACTCTAATCAGAACCCTAACCCTAACCCTAACCCTAACGCTAACCCTAACCATAACCCTAACCCTAACCGTAAAGCTAAACCTAACCATAACCCTAACCCTAACCCTAAACCTAACCAAACCTAAACCCTAACCCAAACCCTAATCATAACCCTAACCCTAACACTAAACCTAACCGAAAACCTAAACCCTAAATCTAATCCTAACCCTAACCCTAACCCTAAAACAAAACCTAACCCTAAACGTAACTTTAACCCAAACCCTAACTCTAACCCTAAACCAAACCCTAATCTTAACACACACCCTAACCCTAATCCTAACCCTAACCGTAACCCTAACTCAAAAGTTAACCCTAACCCTAACCCTAACCCAAACCCTAACCCTAACCCTAACACTAACCCAAACCCTAACCCTAACCCTAACCCTAACCCAAACCCTAACCCTAACCCTAACCCTAACCCTAACCCAAACCCTAACCCTAACCCTAATTCTAACCCTAATGCTAACCCTAAACCAAACCTTAACACTAACCCTAGTCCTAACCCTAACACTAACCCAAACCCTTACACTAACCCTAAGCCTAACCCTAACCCTAAATCAAACCCTAACCCTAAACCTAACCCTAACCCTAACTGAAACACTAATCCTAAACCTAACCCTAACCCTAATGCTAACCCTAAACCTAATTCAAACTCAAACCCTAACCCTAATCCTAACCCGAACCCAAACCCTAACCCTAACCCTAAACCTAGCCCAAAACATAACCCAAACCGAAACCCTAACAATAACCCTAACCCTAAACTGTAACTCTAACACTTACACGAACCATAACCCAAACATAAACCCAAATCCTAACCCTAATCCTAACCCTAACCCTAACCCTAATCCTAGTCCTAAGCCTAACCCTAACCCTAACCCTAACCCTAACCTTAACCCTTACCCAAACCCAAACTCTAAACCTAACTCTAATCAGAACCCTAACCCTAACCCTAACCCTAACGCTAACCCTAACCATAACCCCAACCCTAACCGTAAAGCTAAACCTAAGCATAACCCTAACCCTAACCCTAAACCTAACCAAACCTAAACCCTAACCCAAACCCTAATCATAACCCTAACCCTAACACTAAACCTAACCGAAAACCTAAACCCTAAACCTAATCCTAACCCTAACCCTAACCCTAAAACAAAACCTAACCCTAAACGTAACTTTAACCCAAACCCTAACCCTAACCCTAAACCAAACCCTAATCTTAACACAAAACCTAACCCTAATCCTAACCCTAACCGTAACCCTAACTCAAACGTTAACCCTAACCCTAACCCTAACCCTAACCCTAACCCAAACCCAAACCCTAATCCTAACCCTAATCCTAAAACTAATGCTAACCCTAAACCTAACCCTAACCCTAGTCGTAACCCTAACCCTAACCCAAACCCTAACACTAACACTAACCCTAACCCTAACCCTAACCCTAAATCAAACCCTAAACCTAACCCTAACCCTAACCTTAACCTAACCCTAACACTTACTGAAACACTAATCCTAAACCTAACCCTAACCCTAATGCTAACCCTAAACCTAATTCAAACTCAAATCATAACCCTATTCCTAACCCGAACCCAAACCCTAACTCTAACCATAAACCTAACCCAAAACATAACCCAAACCGAAACCCTAACCCTAACCCTAACCCTAACCCTAAACACTAATCCTAACACTAACCCTAACCATAACCCTAACCCAAACCCTAACCCTAACCCTAACTCTAACCCAAACCCAAACCCTAACCCTAACCCTAACTCTAACCCAAACCCAAACCCTCACCCTAACGCTAATCCTAAAACTAATGCTAACCCTAAACCTAACCCTAACCCTAGTCGTAACCCTAACCCTAACCCAAACCCTAACCCTAACCCTAACCCTAAACCTAACCCTTATCCTAACCCTAACCCTAAGCCTAACCCTAATTCTAACCCTAACCCTAACCCTAACCCTAACCCTAACCCTAACCCTAACCCTAACCCAAACTCAAACCCTAATCTTAACACAAACTCTAACCCTAATCCTAACCCTAACCCTAACCCTAACCCAAACCCTAACCCTAACCCTAACTCTAACCCAAACCCTAATCCTAACCCTAATGCTAACCCTAAACCTAACCCTAACACTAACCCTAGTCGTAACCCTAATCCTAACTCAAACCCTTACACTAACCCTAAGCCTAACCCTAACCCTAAATCAAACCCTAACCCTAAACCTAACCCTAACCCGAAACCAAACCCTAACCCTAACCCTAACCCTAACTGAAATACTTATCCTAAACATAACCCTAACCCTAATGCTAACCCTAAACCTAATTCAAACACAAACCCTAACCCTAATCCTAACCCTAAACCTAACCTTAACCCTTACCCAAACCCAAACTCTAAACATAACTCTAATCGGAACCCTAAACCTAACCCTAATCCTAACCCTAACCCTAACCATAACCCTAACCCAACACCTCACCCTAACCCTAACTATAACCCTAACCCTAACCCTAACCCTAACCCTAACCCTAACCCTAACCTAACCCTAAACCTAACCCTAACTCAAACCCTCACTCTAACACTAAGCCAATCCCTAACCCTAACACTAAACCAAACCATAACCCAAATAATAACCCTAATCCTAACCCTAACCTTAACCCTCATCCTTATCCTAACCCTAACCCTAACCCTAATTCTAACCCTAACCCTAACCCTAACCCTAACCCTAACCCTAACCCTAACACTAAGCCAAACCCTAATTTTAACACAAACCCTAACCCTAATCCTAACTCCAACCCTAAACCTAACCCAAACACTAACCCTAAACCTAACCCTAACCCAAACCCTAAACCTAACCCTAACCCTAACCCTAACCCTAACCCTAACCCTAACCCAAACCCTAACCCTAACCCTAATCCTAACCCTAATGCTAACCCTAATCTAACCCTAACACTAACCCTAGTCGTAACCCTAACACTAACCCAAACGCTAACACTAACCCTAACCCTAACCCTAACCCTAAATCAAACCCTAAATCTAACCCTAACCCTAACCTTAACCCTAACCCTAACCCTAACTGAAACACTAAACCTAAACCTAACCCTAACCCTAATGCTAACCCTAAACCTAATTCAAACTCAAACCCTAACCCTAATACTAACCCGAACCCAAAACCTAACCCTAACCCTAAACCTAGCCCAAAACATAACCCAAACCGAAACCGTAACCCTAACCCTAACCCTAACCCTAAACTGTAACCCTAACACTTACCCTAACCATAACCCAAACCTAAACCCAAACCCTAACCCTAATCCTATCCCTAACCCTAACCCTAAACCTAGTCCTAACCCTAACCCTAACCCTAACCCTAACCCTAACCTTAACCCTTACCCAAACCCAACCTCTAAACCTAACTCTAATCGGAACCCTAACCCTAACCCTAACCCTAATGCTAACCCTAAACCTAATTCAAACTCAAACCCTAACCCTAATCCTAACCCGAAACCAAACCATAACCCTAACCCTAAACCTAACCCAAAATATAAACCAAACCGAAACCCTAACCCTAACCCTAACCCTAACCCTAACCCTAACCCTAACCTTAAACCTAAACCTAAAGCCTAAACCTAACACGTACCCTAACCATAACCCAAACCTAAACACAAACCCTAACCCTAATCCTAACCCTAAACCTAACCCTAATCCTAGTCCTATCCCTAACCCTAACCGTAACCCTAACCCTAACCTTAACCCTTACCCAAACCCAAATTCTAAACCTAACTCTAATCGGAACCCTAACCCTAACCCTAATCCTAACCCTAACCCTAACCATAACCCTAATCCAACACCTCACCCTAACCCTAACTCTAACCAAAACCCTAACTTAAACCTAACTCTCAACCAAACCCAAACCCTAACCCTAACCCTAACTCTAACCCAAACCCTAACCTAACCCTAAACCTAACCCTAACTCAAACCCTCACTCTAACACTAAACCAAACCGTAACCCTAACCCTAACCCAAACCATAACCCAAATAATAACCCTAATCCTAACCCTAACACTAACCCTCATCCTTATACTAACCCTAACCCTAACCCTAACCCTAACCCTAATTCTAACCCTAACCCTAACCCTAACCCTAACCCTAACCGTAACCCTAACCCAAACCCAAACCCTAATCTTAACACAAACCCTAACCCTAATCCTAACCCTAACCCTAACCCTAACCCAAACCCTAACCCTAACCCTAACCCTAAAACAAACCCTAACCCTAACCCAAACCCTAACCCTAACCCTAATCTAACATTAATGCTAACCCTAAACCTAACCCTAACAGTAACCCTAGTCCTAACCGTAACCCTAACCCAAACCCTTACACTAACCCTAAGCCTAACCTTAACCCTAAATCAAACCCTAACCCTAACCCTAACCGTAACCCGAACCCAAACCCTAACCCTAACCCTAACTGAAATACTTATCCTAAACCTAACCCTAACCCTAATGCTAACCCTAAACCTAATTCAAAATCAAATCCTAACCCTAATCCTAACCCTAAACCTAACCTTAACCCTTACCCAAACCCAAACTCTAAACATAACTCTAATCGGAACCCTAACCCTAACCCTAATCCTAACCCTAACCCTAACCATAACCCTAATCCAACGCCTCACCCTAACCCTAACTCTAACCCAAACCCTAACCTAACACTAACTCTAAACCAAACCCAAACCCTAACCCTAACCCTAACTCTAACCCAAACCCTAACATAATCCTAAACCTAAGCCTAACTCAAACCCTAACTCTAACACTAACCCAAACCCTAACCCTAACACTAACCCAAACCATAACCCAAATAATAATCCTAGTCCTAACCCTAACCTTAACCCTCATCCTTATCTTAACCCTAAACCTAACCCTAATTCTAAACGTAACCCTAACCCTAACCCTAACCCTAACCCTAACCCTAACACAAACCCAAACCCTAATTTTAACACAAACCCTAACCCTAATCCTAACTCCAACCCTAAACCTAACCCAAACCCTAACCCTAACCCTAATCCAAACCCTAACCCTAACCCTAACCCTAACCCTAACCCTAACCCAAACCCTAACCCTAACCCAAATGCTAACCCTAACCCTAATGCTAACCCTAAACCTAACCCTAACACTAACCCTAGTCCTAACCCTAACCCTAAACCAAACCCTAACACTAACCCTAACCCTAACCCTAACCCTAAATTAAACCCTAAACCTAACCCTAACCCTAACCTTAACCCTAACCCTAACCCTAAATGAAACACTAATCCTAAACCTAACCCTAACCCTAATGCTAACCCTAAACCTAATTCAAACACAAACCCTAACCCTAATCCTAACCCGAACCCAAACCCTAACCCTAACCCTAAACCTAGCCCAAAACATAACCCAAACCGAAACCCTAACCCTAACCCTAACCCTAACCCTAAACTGTAACCCTAACACTTACCCCAGCCTTAACCCAAACATAAACCCAAACCCTAACCCTAATCCTAACCCTAACCCTAACCCTAATCCTAGTCCTAACCCTAACCCTAACCCTAACCGTAACCCTAACCCTAACCCTAACCTTAACCCTTACCCAAACCCAAACTCTAAACCTAACTCTAATCGGAACCCTAACCCTAACCCTAACCCTAACGCTAACCCTAACCATAACCCTAACCCTAACCGTAAAGCTAAACCTAAACATAACCCTAACCCTAACCCTAAACCTAACCAAACCTAAACCCTAACCCAAACCCTAATCATAACCCTAAACCTAACACTAAACCTAACCAAAAACCTAAACCCTAAACCTAATCCTAACTCTAAACCTAACCCTAAAACAAAACCTAACTCTAAACGTAACTTTAACCCAAACCCTAACCCTAACCCTAAACCAAACCCTAATCTTAACACAAACCCTAACCCTAATCGTAACCCTAACCATAACCCTAACTCAAACGTTAACCCTAACCCTAACCCTAACCCAAATCCTAACCCTAACCCTAACCCTAACCGAAACCCAAACGCTAACCCTAACCCTAATCCTAAAACGAATGCTAACCCTAAACTTAACCCTAACCCTAGTCGTAACCCTAACCCTAACCCAAACCCTAACACTAACCCTAACCCTAACCCTAACCCTAAATCAAACCCTAAACCTAACCCTAACCCTAACCTTAACCTAACCCTAACCCTAACTGAAACACTTATCCTAAACCTAACCCTAACCCTAATGCTAACCATAAACCTAATTCAAACTCAAACCCTAACCCTAATCCTAACCCGAACCCAAACCCTAACCCTAACCCTAAACCTAACCCAAAATATAACCCAAACCGAAACCCTAACCCTAACCCTAAACCTAACCCTAAACACTAACCCTAACACTTACCCAAACCATAACCTAAACCTAAACACAAACCCTAACCCTAATCCTAACCCTAAAACTAACCCTAATCCTAGTCCTATCCCTAACCCTAACCGTAACCCTAACCCTAACCCTAACCCTAACCCTAACCCTAACCCAAACCCTAACCCTAACCCAAACCCTAACCCTAATCCTAACCCTAACCCAAACCCAAACCCTAACCCTAACCCGAACCCAAACCCTAACCTTAACCCTAACCCTAACTGAAATACTTATACTAAACCTAACCCTAACCCTAATGCTAACCCTAAACCTAATTCAAACTCAAACCCTAACCCTAATCCTAACCCTAAACCTAACCTTAACCCTTACCCAAACCCAAACTCTAAACATAACTCTAATCGGAACCCTAACCCTAAACCTAATTCTAACCCTAACCCTAACCATAATCCTAATCCAAAACCTCACCCTAACTCTAACTCTAACCCAAAGCCTAACCTAAACCCTAACTCTAAACCAAATCCAAACCGTAACCCTAACCCTAACTCTAACCAAACACTAACCTAAACCTAAACCTAAACCTAACTCAAACCCTAACTCTAACACTAACCCAAATCCTAACCCTAACACTAACACAAACCATAACCCAAATAATAACCCTAATCCTAACCCTAACCATAACCCTCATCCTTATCCTAACCCTAAACCTAACCCTAATTCTAAACCTAACCCTAACCCTAACCCTAACCCTAACAAAAACCCAAACCCTAATTTTAACACAAACCCTAACCCTAATCCTAACTCCAACCCTAAACCTAACCCAAACCCTAAACCTAACCCTAACCCAAACCCTAACCCTAATCCTAACCGTAATCCTAACCCTAACCCTAACCCTAACCCAAACCCTAAACCTAACCTAATCCTAACCCTAATGCTAACAATAAACCTAACCCTAACACTAACCCTAGTCCTAACCCTAACCCTTACCCAAAACCTAACACTAACCCTAACCCTAACCCTAACCCTAAATCAAACCCTAAACCTAACCCTAACCCTAACCTTAACCCTCACCCTAACCCTAACTGAAACACTAATCCTAAACCTAATCCTAACCCTAATGCTAACCCTAAACCTAATTCAAACTCAAACCCTAACCCTAATCCTAACCCGAACCCAAACCCTAACCCTAACCCTAAACCTAGCCCAAAACATAACCCAAACCGAAACACTAACAATAACCCTAACTCTAAACTGTAACTCTAACACTTACACGAACCATAACCCAAACATAAACCCAAATCCTAACCCTAATCCTAACCCTAACCCTAACCCTAATCCTAGTCCTAAGCCTAACCCTAACCCTAACCCTAACCCTAACCTTAACCCTTACCCAAACCCAAACTCTAAACCTAACTCTAATCAGAACCCTAACCCTAACCCTAACCCTAACGCTAACCCTAACCATAACCCTAACCCTAACCGTAAAGCTAAACCTAACCATAACCCTAACCCTAACCCTAAACCTAACCAAACCTAAACCCTTACCCAAACCCTAATCATAACCCTAACCCTAACACTAAACCTAACCGAAAACCTAAACCCTAAACCTAATCCTAACCCTAACCCTAACCCTAAAACAAAACCTAACCCTAAACGTAACTTTAACCCAAACCCTAACTCTAACCCTAAACCAAACCCTAATCTTAACACACACCCTAACCCTAATCCTAACCCTAACCGTAACCCTAACTCAAAAGTTAACCCTAACCCTAACCCTAACCCAAACCCTAACCCTAACCCTAACCCTAACCCAAACAAAAACCCTAACCCTAACCCTAATCCTAAAACTAATGCTAACCCTAAACCTAACCCTAACCCTAGTCGTAACCCTAACCCTAACCCAAACCCTAACACTAACCCTAACCCTAACCCTAACCCTAAATCAATCCCTAAACCTAACCCTAACCCTAACCTTAACCTAACCCTAACCCTAACTGAAACACTAATCCTAAACCTAACCCTAACCCAAATGCTAACCCTAAACCTAATTCAAACTCAAACCCTAACCCTAATACTAACCCGAATACAAACCCTAACCCTAAACCTAAACCTAACCCAAAATATAACCCAAACCGAAACCCTAAACCTAACCCTAAACCTAACCCTAAACCCTAACCCTAACACTTACCCTAACCATAACCCAAACCTAAACACAAACCCTAACCCTAATGCTAACCCTAAACCTAACCCTAACCCTAGTAGTAACCCTAACCCTAACCCAAACCCTAACACTAACCCTAACCCTAACCCTAAATCAAACCCTAAACCTAACCCTAACCCAAACCATAACCCAAATAATAACCCTAACCCAAACCCTAACGCTAACCCTAATCCTAACCCTAATGCTAACCCTAAACCTAAACCTAACACTAACCCTAGTCCTAACCCTAACACTAACCCAAACCCTTACACTAACGCTAAGCCTAACCCTAATCCTAAATCAAACCCAAACTCTAACCCTAACCCTAACCCGAACCCAAACCCTAACACTAACCCTAACCCTAACTGAAATACTTATACTAAACCTAACCCTAACCCTAATGCTAACCCTAAACCTAATTCAAACTCAAACCCTAACCCTAATCCTAACCCTAAACCGAACCTTAACCCTTACCCAAACCCAAACTCTAAACATAACTCTAATCGGAACCCTAACCCTAACCCTAATCCTAACCCTAACCCTAACCATAACCCTAATCCAAAACCTCACCCTAACCCTAACTCTAACCCAAAGCCTAACCTGAACCCTAACTCTAAACCAAACCCAAACCGTAACCCTAACCCTAACTCTATCCCAAACACTAACCTAAACATAAACCTAACCCTAACTCAAACCCTATCTCTAACACTAACCCAAACCCTAACCCTAACACTAACCCAAACCATAACCCAAATAATAATCCTAATCCTAACCCTAACCTTAACCCTCATCCTTATCTTAACCCTAAACCTAACCCTAATTCTAAACGTAACCCTAACCCTAACCCTAACCCTAACCCTAACCCTAACACAAACCCAAACCCTAATTTTAACACAAACCCTAACCCTAATCCTAACTCCAACCCTAAACCTAACCCAAACCCCAACCCTAACCCTAATTCAAACCCTAACCCTAACCCTAACCCTAACCCTAACCCTAATCCTAACCCAAACCCTAACCCTAACCCTAATCCTAACCCTAATGCTAACCCTAAACCTAACCCTAACACTAACCCTAGTCCTAAACCTAACCCTAACCCAAACCCTAACACTAACCCTAACCCTAACCCTAACCCTAAATTAAACCCTAAACCTAACCCTAACCCTAACCTTAACCCTAACCCTAACCCTAAATGAAACACTAATCCTAAACCTAACCCTAACCCTAAAGCTAACCCTAAACCTAATTCAAACACAAACCCTAACCCTAATCCTAACCCGAACCCAAACCCTAACCCTAACCCTAAACCTAGCCCAAAACATAACCCAAACCGAAACCCTAACCCTAACCCTAACCCTAACCCTAAACTGTAACCCTAACACTTACCCCAGCCTTAACCCAAACATAAACCCAAACCCTAACCCTAATCCTAACCCTAACCCTAACCCTAATCCTAGTCCTAACCCTAACCCTAACCCTAACCCTAACCCTAACCCTAACCTTAACCCTTACCCAAACCCAAACTCTAAACCTAACTCTAATCGGAACCCTAACCCTAACCCTAACCCTAACGCTAACCCTAACCATAACCCTAACCCTAACCGTAAAGCTAAACCTAAACATAACCCTAACCCTAACCCTAAACCTAACCAAACCTAAACCCTAACCCAAACCCTAATCATAACCCTAAACCTAACACTAAACCTAACCAAAAACCTAAACCCTAAACCTAATCCTAACTCTAAACCTAACCCTAAAACAAAACCTAACCCTAAACGTAACTTTAACCCAAACCCTAACCCTAACCCTATACCAAACCCTAATCTTAACACAAACCCTAACCCTAATCGTAACCCTAACCATAACCCTAACTCAAACGTTAACCCTAACCCTAACCCTAACCCAAATCCTAACCCTAACCCTAACCCTAACCGAAACCCAAACGCTAACCCTAACCCTAATCCTAAAACGAATGCTAACCCTAAACTTAACCCTAACCCTAGTCGTAACCCTAACCCTAACCCAAACCCTAACACTAACCCTAACCCTAACCCTAACCCTAAATCAAACCCTAAACCTAACCCTAACCCTAACCTTAACCTAACCCTAACCCTAACTGAAACACTTATCCTAAACCTAACCCTAACCCTAATGCTAACCATAAACCTAATTCAAACTCAAACCCTAACCCTAATCCTAACCCGAACCCAAACCCTAACCCTAACCCTAAACCTAACCCAAAATATAACCCAAACCGAAACCCTAACCCTAACCCTAAACCTAACCCTAAACACTAACCCTAACACTTACCCAAACCATAACCTAAACCTAAACACAAACCCTAACCCTAATCCTAACCCTAAAACTAACCCTAATCCTAGTCCTATCCCTAACCCTAACCGTAACCCTAACCCTAACCCTAACCCTAACCCTAACCCTAACCCAAACCCTAACCCTAACCCAAACCCTAACCCTAATCCTAACCCTAACCCTATCCCAAACCCTAACCCTAACCCGAACCCAAACCCTAACCTTAACCCTAACCCTAACTGAAATACTTATACTAAACCTAACCCTAACCCTAATGCTAACCCTAAACCTAATTCAAACTCAAACCCTAACCCTAATCCTAACCCTAAACCTAACCTTAACCCTTACCCAAACCCAAACTCTAAACATAACTCTAATCGGAACCCTAACCCTAAACCTAATTCTAACCCTAACCCTAACCATAATCCTAATCCAAAACCTCACCCTAACTCTAACTCTAACCCAAAGCCTAACCTAAACCCTAACTCTAAACCAAACCCAAACCGTAACCCTAACCCTAACTCTAACCAAACCCTAACCTAAACCTAAACCTAAACCTAACACAAACCCTAACTCTAACACTAACCCAAATCCTAACCCTAACACTAACACAAACCATAACCCAAATAATAACCCTAATCCTAACCCTAACCTTAACCCTCATCCTTATCCTAACCCTAAACCTAACCCTAATTCTAAACCTAACCCTAACCCTAACCCTAACCCTAACAAAAACCCAAACCCTAATTTTAACACAAACCCTAACCCTAATCCTAACTCCAACCCTAAACCTAACCCAAACCCTAAACCTAACCCTAACCCAAACCCTAACCCTAATCCTAACCGTAATCCTAACCCTAACCCTAACCCTAACCCAAACCCTAAACCTAACCTAATCCTAACCCTAATGCTAACAATAAACCTAACCCTAACACTAACCCTAGTCCTAACCCTAACCCTTACCCAAAACCTAACACTAACCCTAACCCTAACCCTAACCCTAAATCAAACCCTAAACCTAACCCTAACCCTAACCTTAACCCTCACCCTAACCCTAACTGAAACACTAATCCTAAACCTAATCCTAACCCTAATGCTAACCCTAAACCTAATTCAAACTCAAACCCTAACCCTAATCCTAACCCGAACCCAAACCTTAACCGTAACCCTAAACCTAGCCCAAAACATAACCCAAACAGAAACCCTAACCCTAACCCTAACCCTAACCCTAAACTGTAACCCTAACACTTACCCCAACCACAACCCAAACATAAACCCAAACCCTAACCCTAATCCTAACCCTAACCCTAAACCTAATCCTAGTCCTAACCCTAACCCTAACCCTAACCCTAACCCTAACCCTAACCTTAACCCTGACCAAAACCCAAACTCTAAACCTAACTCTAATAGGAACCCTAACCCTAACCCTAACCCTAATCCTAAAACTAATGCTAACCCTAAACCTAACCCTAACCCTAGTCGTAACCCTAACCCTAACCCAAACCCTAACACTAACCCTAACCCTAACCCTAACCCTAAATCAAACCCTAAACCTAACCCTAACCCTAACCTTAACCTAACCCTAACCCTAACTGAAACACTAATCCTAAACCTAACCCTAACCCTAATGCTAACCCTAAACCTAATTCAAACTCAAACCCTAACCCTAATCCTAACCTGAAGCCAAACCCTAACCCTAACCCTAAACCTAACCCAAAATATAACCCAAACCGAAACCCTAACCCTAACCCTAAACCTAACCCTAAAACCTAACCCTAACACTTACCCTAACCATAACCCAAACCTAAACACAAACCCTAACCCTAATCCTAACCCTAAACCTAACCCTAATCCTAGTCCTATCCCTAACCCTAACCGTAACCCTAACCCTAACCTTAACCCTTACCCAAACCCAAACTCTAAACCTAACTCTAATCGGAACACTAACCCTAACCCTACTCCTAACCCTAACCCTAACCATAACCCTAATCCAACACCTCAACCTAACCCTAACTCTAACCCAAACCCTAACCTAAACCTAACTCTAAACCAAACCCAAACCCAAGCCCTAATCTTAACACAAACCCTAACCCTAATTCGAACCTTAACCCTAACCCTAACCCAAACCCTAACCCTAACCCTAACCCTAACCCAAACCCTAACCCTAACCCTAACCCAAACCCTAACCCTAACCCTAATTCTAACCCTAATGCTAACCCTAAACCAAACCTTAACACTAACCCTAGTCCTAACGCTAACACTAACCCAAACCCTTACACTAACCCTAAGCCTAACCCTAACCCTAAATCAAATCCTAACCCTAACCCTAACTGAAACACTAATCCTAAACCTAACCCTAACCCTAATACTAACCCTAAACCTAATTGAAACTCAAACCCTAACCCTAATCCTAACCCGAACCCAAACCCTAACCCTAACCCTAAACCTAGCCCAAAACGTAACCCAAACCGAAACCCTAACCCTAACCCTAACCCTAAACTGTAACCCTAAAACTTACACCAACCATAACCCAAACATAAACCCAAACCCTAACCCTAATCCTAACCCTAACCCTAACCCTAATCCTAGTCCTAAGCCTAACCCTAACCCTAACCCTAACCCTAACCTTAACCCTTACCCAAACCCAATCTCTAAACCTAACTCTAATCGGAACCCTAACCCTAACACTAACCCTAACGCTAACCCTAACCATAACCCTAACCCTAACCGTAAAGCTAAACCTAAACATAACCCTAACCCTAACCCTAAACCTAACCAAACCTAAACCCTAACCCAAACCCTAATCATAAACCTAAACCTAACACTAAACCTAACCAAAAACCTAAACCCTAAACGTAATCCTAACTCTAACCCTAACCCTAAAACAAAACCTAACCCTAAACGTAACTTTAACCCAAACCCTAACCCTAACCCTAAACCAAACCCTAATCTTAACACAAACCCTAACCCTAATCCTAACCCTGACCATAACCCTAACTCAAACGTTTACCCTAACCCTAACCCTAACCCAAATCCTAATCCTAACCCTCACCCTAACCGAAACCCAAACGCTACCCCTAACCCTAATCCTAAAACTAATGCTAACCCTAAACGTAACCCTAACCCTAGTCCTAACCCTAACCCTAACCCAAATCCTAACACTAACCCTAACCCTAACCCTAACCCTAAATCAAACCCTAAACCTAACCCTAACCCAAACCATAACCCAAATAATAAACCTAACCCAAACCCTAACGCTAACCCTAATCCTAACCCTAATGCTAACCCTAAACCTAAACCTAACACTAACCCTAGTCCTAACCCTAACACTAACCCAAACCCTTACACTAACGCTAAGCCAAACCCTAACCCTAAATCAAACCCTAACTCTAACCCTAACCCTAACCCGAACCCAAACCCTAACACTATCCCTAACCCTAACTGAAATACTTATACTAAACCTAACCCTAACCCTAATGCTAACCCTAAACCTAATTCAAACTCAAACCCTAACCCTAATCCTAACCCTAAACCTAACCTTAACCCTTACCCAAACCCAAACTCTAAACATAACTCTAATCGGAACCCTAACCCTAACCCTAATCCTAACCCTAACCCTAACCATAACCCTAATCCAAAACCTCACCCTAACCCTAACTCTAACCCAAAGCCAAACCTGAACCCTAACTCTAAACCAAACCCAAACCGTAACCCTAACCCTAACTCTAACCCAAACACTAACCTAAACCGAAACCTAACCCTAACTCAAACCCTAACTCTAACACTAACCCATACCCTAACCCTAACACTAACCCAAACCATAACCCAAATAATAACCCTAATCCTAACCCTAACCTTAACCCTCATCCTTATCTTAACCCTAAACCTAACCCTAATTCTAAACGTAACCCTAACCCTAACCCTAACCCTAACCCTAACCCTAACCCTAACCCTAACACAAACCCAAACCCTAATTTTACCACAAACCCTAACCCTAATCCTAACTCCAACCCTAAACCTAACCCAAACCCTAACCCTAACTCTAATCCAAACCCTAACCCTAATCCTAACCCTAACCCTAACCCTAATCCTAACCCAAACCCTAACCCTAACCCTAATCCTAACCCTAATGCTAACCCTAAACCTAACCCTAACACTAACCCTAATCCTAACCCTAATGCTAACCCTAAACCTAACCCTAACACTAACCCTAGTCCTAACCCTAACCCTAACCCAAACCCTAACACTAACCCTAACCCTAACCTTAACCCTAAATTAAACCCTAAACCTAACCCTAACCCTAACCTTAACCCTAACCCTAACCCTAAATGAAACACTAATCCTAAACCTAACCGTAACCCTAATGCTAACCCTAAACCTAATTCAAACTCAAACCCTAACCCTAATCCTAATCCGAACCCAAACCCTAACCCTAACCCTAAACCTAACCCAAAACCTAAACCTAACCCTAACCCTAACCCTAAACCTAACCCTAACCCTAAACCTAACCCTAAACCTAAACACAAACCCTAACCCTAATCCTAACCCTAAAACTAACCCTAATCCTAGTCCTATCCCTAACCCTAACCGTAACCCTAACCCTAACCCTAACCCTAACCCTAACCCTAACCCAAAACCTAACCCTAACCCAAACCCTAACCCTAATCCTAACCCTAACCCTAACCCAAACCCTAACCCTAACCCGAACCCAAACCCTAACCTTAACCCTAACCCTAACTGAAATACTTATACTAAACCTAACCCTAACCCTAATGCTAACCCTAAAACTAATTCAAACTCAAACCCTAACCCTAAACCTAACCCTAAACCTAACCTTAACCCTTACCCAAACCCAAACTCTAAACATAACTCTAATCGGAACCCTAACCCTAACCCTAATCCTAACCCTAACCCTAACCATAATCCTAATCCAAAACCTCACCCTAACCCTAACTCTAACCCAAAGCCTAACCTAAACCCTAACTCTAAACCAAACCCAAACCGTAACCCTAACCCTAACTCTAACCAAACCCTAACCTAAACCTAAACCTAACCCTAACTCAAACCCTAACTCTAACACTAACCCAAACCCTAACCCTAACACTAACACAAACCATAACCCAAATAATAACCCTAATCCTAACCCTAACCTTAACCCTCATCCTTATCCTAACCCTAACCCTAACCCTAATTCTAAACCTAACCCTAACCCTAACCCTAACCCTAACAAAAACCCAAACCCTAATTTTAACACAAACCCTAACCCTAATCCTAACTCCAACCCTAAACCTAACCCAAACCCTAACCCTAACCCTAACCCAAACCCTAACCCTAATCCTAACCGTAACCCTAACCCTAACCCTAACCCTAACCCAAACCCTAAACCTAACCTAATCCTAACCCTAATGCTAACAATAAACCTAACCCTAACACTAACCCTAGTCCTAACCCTAACCCTTACCCAAACCCTAACACTAACCCTAACCCTAACCCTAACCCTAACCCTAAATCAAACCCTAACCCTACCCCTCACCCTAACCCTAACCCTACCTGAAACACTAATCCTCACCCTAATCCTAACCCTAATGCTAACCCTAAACCTAATTCAAACTCAAACCCTAACCCTAATCCTAACCCGAACCCAAACCTTAACCCTAACCCTAAACCTAGCCCAAAACATAACCCAAACCAAAACCCTAACCCTAACCCTATCCCTAACCCTAAACTGAAACCCTAACACTTACCCCAACCACAACCCAAACATAAACCCAAACCCTAACCCTAATCCTAACCCTAACCCTAACCCTAATCCTAGTCCTAACCCTAACCCTAACCCTAACCCTAACCTTAACCCTGACCCAAACCCAAACTCTAAACCTAACTCTAATCGGAACCCTAACCCTAACCCTAACCCTAATCCTAAAACTAATGCTAACCCTAAACCTAACGCTAACCCTAGTCGTAACCCTAACCCTAACACAAACCCTAACACTAACCCTAACCCTAACCCTAACCCTAAATCAAACCCTAAACATAACCCTAACCCTAACCTTAACCTAACCCTAACCCTAACTGAAACACTAATTCTAAACCTAACCCTAACCCTAATGCTAATCCTAAACCTAATTCAAACTCAAACCCTAACCCTAAGCCTAACCTGAACCCAAACCCTAACCCTAACCCTAAACCTAACCCAAAATATAACCCAAACCGAAACCCTAACCCTAACCCTAAACCTAACCCTAAACCCTAACCCTAACACTTACCCTAACCATAACCCAAACCTAAACACAAACCCTAACCCTAATCCTAACCCTAAACCTAATCCTAATCCTAGTCCTATCCCTAACCCTAACCGTAACCCTAACCCTAACCTTAACCCTTACCCAAACCCAAACTCTAAACCTAACTCTAATCGGAACCCTAACCCTAACACTAATCCTAACCCTAACCCTAACCATAACCCTAATCCAACACCTCAACCTAACCCTAACTCTAACCCAAACCCTAACCTAAACCTCACTCTAAACCAAACCCAAACCCAAGCCCTAATCTTAACACAAACCCTAACCCTAATCCTAACCCTAACCCTAACCCTAACCCAAACCCTAACCCTAACCCTAACCCTAACCCAAACCCTAACCCTAACCCTAAGCCAAACCCTAACCCTAACCCTAATTCTAACCCTAATGCTAACCCTAAACCAAACCTTAACACTAACCCTAGTCCTAACGCTAACACTAACCCAAACCCTTACACTAACCCTAAGCCTAACCCTAACCCTAAATCAAACCCTAACCCTAAACCTAACCCTAACCCTAACTGAAACACTAATCCTAAACCTAACCCTAACCCTAATGCTAACCCTAAACCTAATTCAAACTCAAACCCTAACCCTAATCCTAACCCGAACCCAAACCCTAACCCTAACCCTAAACCTAGCCCAAAACATAACCCAAACCGAAACCCTAACCCTAACCCTAACCCTAAACTGTAACCCTAACACTTACACCAACCATAACCCAAACATAAACCCAAACCCTAACCCTAATCCTAACCCTAACCCTAACCCTAATCCTAGTCCTAAGCCTAACCCTAACCCTAACCCTAAACCTAACCTTAACCCTTACCCAAACCCAATCTCTAAACCTAACTCTAATCGGAACCCTAACCCTAACCCTAACCCTAACCCTAACGCTAACCCTAACCATAACCCTAACCCTAACCGTAAAGCTAAACCTAAACATAACCCTAACCCTAACCCTAAACCTAACCAAACCTAAACCCTAACCCAAACCCTAATCATAACCCTAAACCTAACACTAAACCTAACCAAAAACCTAAACCCTAAACCTAATCCTAACTCTAAACCTAACCCTAAAACAAAACCTAACCCTAAACGTAACTTTAACCCAAACCCTAACCCTAACCCTAAACCAAACCCTAATCTTAACACAAACCCTAACCCTAATCCTAACCCTGACCATAACCCTAACTCAAACGTTAACCCTAACCCTAACCCTAACCCAAATCCTAACCCTAACCCTAACCCTAAACGAAACCCAAACGCTAACCCTAACCCTAATCCTAAAACTAATGCTAACCCTAAACGTAACCCTAACCCTAGTCGTAACCCTAACCCTAACCCAAATCCTAACACTAACCCTAACCCTAACCCTAACCCTAAATCAAACCCTAAACCTAACCCTAACCCAAACCATAACCCAAATAATAACCCTAACCCAAACCCTAACGCTAACCCTAATCTTAACCCTAATGCTAACCCTAAACCTAAACCTAACACTAACCCTAGTCCTAACCCTAACACTAACCCAAACCCTTACACTAACGCTAAGCCAAACCCTAACCCTAAATCAAACCCTAACTCTAACCCTAACCCTAACCCGAACCCAAACCCTAACACTATCCCTAACCCTAACTGAAATACTTATACTAAACCTAACCGTAACCCTAATGCTAACCCTAAACCTAATTCAAACTCAAACCCTAACCCTAATCCTAACCCTAAACCTAACCTTAACCCTTACCCAAACCCAAACTCTAAACATAACTCTAATCGGAACCCTAACCCTAACCCTAATCCTAACCCTAACCCTAACCATAACCCTAATCCAAAACCTCACCCTAACCCTAACTCTAACCCAAAGCCTAACCTAAACCCTAACTCTAAACCAAACCCAAACCGTAACCCTAACCCTAACTCTAACCCAAACACTAACCTAAACCTAAACCTAACCCTACCTCAAACCCTAACTCTAACACTAACACAAACCCTAACCCTAACACTAACCCAAACCATAACCCAAATAATAACCCTAATCCTAACCCTAACCTTAACCCTCATCCTTATCTTAACCCTAAACCTAACCCTAATTCTAAACGTAACCCTAACCCTAACCCTAACCCTAACCCTCCCCCTACCCCTAACCCTAACCCAAAACCTAACCCTAAACGTAACTTTAACCCAAACCCTAACCCTAACCCTAAACCAAACCCTAATCTTAACACAAACCCTAACCCTAACCCTAACCCAAATCCTAACCCTAACCCTAACCCTAACCGAAACCCAAACGCTAACCCTAACCCTAAACCTAAAACTAATGCTAACCCTAAACCTAACCCTAACCCTAGTCGTAACTCTAACCCTAACCCAAACCCTAACACTAACCCTAACCCTAACCCTAACCCTAAATCAAACCCTAAACCTAACCCTAACCCTAACCTTAACCTAAACCTAACCCTAACTGAAACACTAATCCTAAACCTAACCCTAACCCTAATGCTAACCCTAAACCTAATTCAAACTCAAACCCTAACCCTAATCCTAACCCGAACCCAAACCCTAACCCTAACCCTAAACCTAACCCAAAATATAACCCAAACAGAAATCCTAACCCTAACCCTAAACCTAACCCTAAACCCTAACCCTAACACTTACCCTAACCATAACCCAAATCTAAACACAAACCCTAACCTTAATCCTAACCCTAAACCTAACCCTAATCCTAGTCCTATCCATAACCCTAAACGTAACCCTAACCCTAACCTTAACCCTTACCCAAACCCAAACTCTAAACCAAACTCTAATCGGAACCCTAACCCTAACCCTAATCCTAACCATAACCCTAACCATAACCCTAACCCTAACCCTAACCCAAACCCAAACCCTAATCTTAACACAAACCCTAACCCTAATCCTAACCCTAACCCTAACCCTAACCCAAACCCTAATCCTAACCCTAATCCTAACCCAAACCCTAACCCTAACTCTAACCCTAACCCTAATCCTAACCCTAATGCTAACCCTAAACCTAACCCTAACACTAACCCTCGTCCTAACCCTAACCCTAACCCTAACCCTAACCCTAACAGTAACCCTAACCCAAACCCTAACCCTAACCCTAACCCTAAACCTAACCCTAACCGAAACCCTAACCCTAACCCTAATCCTAACCCTAATGCTAACCCTAAACCTAACCGTAACACTAACCCTAGTCCTAACCCTAACCCTAACCCAAACCCTAACACTAACCCTTACCCTAACCCAAACCCTAAATCAAACCCTAAACCTAACCCTAACCCTAACCCTAACCCTAACCGTAACCCTAACCCAAACCCTAACCCTAACCCTAACCCTAACCCTAACCCTAACCCTAACCCAAACCCTAACCCTAACCCTAACCCTAACCCTAATGCTAACCCTAAACCTAACCGTAACACTAACCCTAGTCCCAACCCTAACCCTAACCCAAACCCTAACACTAACCCTAACCCTAACCCAAACCCTAAATCAAACCCTAAACCTAACCCTAACCCTAACCTTAACCCTAACCCTAACCCTAAATGAAACACTAATCCTAAACCTAACCCTAACCCTAATGCTAACCCTAAACCTAATTCAAACTCAAACCCTAACCCTAATCCTAACCTGAACCCAAACCCTAACCCTAAACCTAAATCTAGCCCAAAACATAACACAAACCGAAACCCTAAGACTAACACTAACACTAACCCTAAACTGTAACCCTAACACTTACAATAACCATAACCCAAACCTAAACCCAAACCCTAACCCTAATCCTAACCCTAACCCTAACCCTAATCCTAGTCCTAACCCTAAACCTAACCCTAACCCTAACCCTAACCTTAACCCTTACCCAAAACCAAACTCTAAACCTAACTCTAATCGGAACCCTAACCCTAACCCTAACCCTAACTCTAACTCTAACCATAACCCTAACCCTAACCGTAAAGCTAAACCTAACCATAACCCTAACCCTAACCCTAAACCTAACCAAAGCTAAACCCTAACCCAAACCCTAATCCTAACCCTAACCCTAACACTAAACCTAACCGAAAACCTAAACCCTAAACCTAATCCTAACCCTAACCCTAACCCTAAAACAAAACCTAACCCTAAACTTAACTTTAACCCAAACCCTAACCCTAACCCTAAACCAAACACTAATCTTAACACAAACCCTAACCCTAATCCTAACCCTAACCGTAACCCTAACTCAAACGTTAACCCTAACCCTAACCCTAACCCTGACCCAAACCCTAACCCTAACCCTAAACCTACCCCAAACCCAAACCCAAACCCTAACCATAACTCTAATCCTAAAACTAATGCTAACCCTAAACCTAACCCTAACCCTAGTCGTAACCCTAACCCTAACCCAAACCCTAACACTAACCCTAACCCTAACCCCAACCCTAAATCAAACCCTAAACCTAACCCTAAGCCTAACCTTAACCTAACCCTAACCCTAACTGAAACACTAATCCTAACCCTAACCCTAATGCTAACCCTAAACCTAATTCAAACTCAAACCCTAACCCTAATCCTAACCCGAACACAAACCCTAACCCTAACGCTAAAACTAACCCTAAACCCTAACCCTAACACTTACCCTAACCATAACCCAAATCAAAACACAAACCCTAACCTTAATCCTAACCCTAAACCTAACCCTAATCCTAGTCCTATCCATAACCCTAACCGTAACCCTAACCCTAACCTTAACCCTTATCCAAACCCAAACTCTAAACCTAACTCTAATCGGAAGCCTAACCCTAACCCTAATCCTAACCCTAACCCTAACCATAACCCTAATCCAACACCTCACCCTAACCCTAACTCTAACCCAAACCCTAACCTAAACCTAACTCTAAACCAAACCCAAACCCTAACCCTAACCCTAACTCTAACCAAAACCCTAACCTAACCCTAAACCTAACCCTAACTCAAACCCTCACTCTAACACTAACCCAAACCGTAACCCTAACCCTAACCCAAACCATAACCCAAATAATAACCCTAATCCTAACCCTAACACTAACCCTCCTCCTTATCCTAACCCTAACCCTAACCCTAACCCTAATTCTAACCCTAACCCTAACCCTAACCCTAACCCTAACCCGAACCCAAACCCAAACCCTAATCTTAACACAAACCCTAACCTGAATCCTAACCCTAACCCTAACCCTAACCCAAACCCTAACCCTAACCCTATCCCTAACCCAAAACCTAACCCTAACCCTAACCCTAACCCTAACCAAAACCCTAACCCCAACCCTAATCCTAACCCTAATGCTAAGCCTAAACCTAACCCTAACACTAACCCTAGTCCTAAACCTAACCCTAACCCAAACGCTTACACTAACCCTAACCCTAACCATAACCCTAATCCAACACCTCACCCTAACCCTAACTCTAACCCAAAGCCTAACCTACCCCTAACTCTAAACCAAACCCATAGCGTAACCCTAACCCTCACTCTAAACCAAACCCTAACCTAACCCTAAACCTAACCTTAACTCAAACCCTAACTCTAACACTAACCCAAACACTAAACGTAACACTAACGCAAAACATAACACAAATAATAACGCTAATCCTAATCCTAACCTGAACCCTCATCCTTATCCTAACCCTAACCCTAACCTTAATTCTAAACCTAACCCTAACCCTAACCCTAAAACAAACCCAAACCCTAAATTTAAAACAAACCCTAACCCTAATCCTAACTCCAACCCTAAACCTAACACAAACCCTAACCCTAACCCTAACCCTAACCCAAACCCTAACCCTAACCCTAACCTTAACCCTAACCCTAACCCTAACCCAAACCCTAACCCTAACCCTAATCCTAACCCTAATGCTAACCCTAAACGTAACCCTAACACTAACCCTAGTCCTAACCCTAACCCTAACCCAAACCCTAACACTAACCCTAACCCTAACCCTAAATCAAACCCTAAACTTAACCCTAACCCGAACCCTAACGCAAACCATAACCCAAATAATAACCCTAATCCTAACCCTAAACCTAACCCTCATCCTTATCCTAACCCTAACCATAACCCTAATTCTAACCCTAATCCTAACCCTAACCCAAAACCTAACCCTAACCCTAACCCTAACCATAATCTTAACACTAACCCTAACCCTAACACTAACCCAGATTCAAACCTAACCCTAACCCAAACCCTAACCCTAACCCTAACCCTAACCCAAACCCTAAACCTAACCCTAATCCTAACCCTAATGCTAACCCGAAACCTAACTCAAACTCAAACCCTAACCCTAAGCCTACCCCTAAACCAAACCCTAACCCTAACCCTAACCCTAACTAAAACCGTAACCCTAACACTAACCCTAACCCAAACCCTAACCCTAACC
>CM069551.1:4702500-4747500 GCA_035773235.1 Eospalax fontanierii | reverse complement strand
TTATCCTAACCCTAACCCTAACCCTAATTCTAAACCTTACCCTAGCCCTAACCCCAAACCTAACCCTAACCCTAACACAAACCCATACCCTAATTTTAACACAAACCCTAACCCTAACCCTAACCCTAACTGAAATACTTATCCTAAACCTAACCCTAACCCTAATGCTAACGCTAAACCTAATTCAAACTCAAACCCTAACCCTAATCCTAACCCTAAACGTAACCTTAACCATTACCCAAACCCAAACTCTAAACATAACTCTAATCGGAACCCTAACCCTAAACCTAATCCTAACCCTTACACTAACCATACCCCTAATCCAACACTTAACCCTAACCTTTACTCTAACCCTAACCCAAACCCTAACCCTAACACTAACCCAAACCATAACCCAAATAATAACCCTAATCCTAACCCTAACTTTAACCCTCATCCTTATCCTAACCCTAACCCTAACCCTAATTCTAAACCTAAATCTAACCCTAACCCTAACCCTAACACAAACCCAAACCCTAATTTTAACAAAAACCCTAACCCTAATTCTAACTCCAACCCTAAACCTAACCCAAACACTAACCCTAACCCTAACCCTAATTGTAACCCTAATGCTAACCCTACTCTAACCCTAACACTAACCCTAGTCCTAACCCTAACCCTTACCCAAACCCTAACACTAACCCTAACCCTAACCCTAACCCTAACCCTAAATCAAACCCTAACCCTAACCTTAACCCTAACCCTAACCCTAACTGAAACACTAATCCTAAACCTAATCCTAACCCTAATGCTAACCCTAAACCTAATTCAAACTCAAACCCTAACCCTAATCCTAACCCGAACCCAAACCTTAACCCTAACACTAAACCTAGCCCAAAACATAATCCAAACCGAAACCCTAACCCTAACCCTAACCCTAACCCTAAACTGTAACCCTAACACTTACCCCAACCACAACCCAAACATAAACCCAAACCCTAACCCTAATCCTAACCCTAACCCTAACCCTAATCCTAGTCCTAACCCTAACCCTAACCCTAACCTTAACCCTGACCCAAACCCAAACTCTAAACCTAACTCTAATCGGAACCCTAACCCTAACCCTAACCCTAATCCTAAAACTAATGCTAACCCTAAACCTAACGCTAACCCTAGTCATAACCCTAACCCTAACCCAAACCCTAACACTAACCCTAACCCTAACCCTAACCCTAAATCAAACCCTAAACCTAACCCTAACCCTAACCTTAACCTTACCCTTACCCTAACTGAAACACTAATTCTTAACCTAACCCTAACCCTAATGCTAATCCTTAACCTAATTCAAACTCAAACCCTAACCCTAATCCTAACCTGAACCCAAACCCTAACCCTAACCCTAAACCTAACCCAAAATATAACCCAAACCGAAACCCTAACCCTAAACCTAAACCTAACCCTAAACCCTAACCCTAACACTTACCCTAACCATAACCCAAACCTAAACACAAACCCTAACCCTAATCCTAACCCTAAACCTAACCCTAATCCTAGTCCTATCCCTAACCCTAACCGTAACCCTAACCCTAACCTTAACCCTTACCCAAACCCAAACTCTAAACCTAACTCTAATCGGAACCCTAACCCTAACACTAATCCTAACCCTAACCCTAACCATAACCCTAATCCAACACCTCAACCTAACTCTAACTCTAACCCAAACCCTAACCTAAACCTAACTCTAAACCAAACCCAAACCCAAGCCCTAATCTTAACACAAACCCTAACCCTAATCCTAACCCTAACCCTAACCCTAACCCAAACCCTAACCCTAACCCTAACCCTAACCCAAACCCTAACCCTAACCCTAACCCAAACCCTAACCCTAACCCTAATTCTAACCCTAATGCTAACCCTAAACCAAACCTTAACACTAACCCTAGTCCTAACGCTAACACTAACTCAAACCCTTACACTAACCCTAAGCCTAACCCTAACCCTAAATCAAACCCTAACCCTAAACCTAACCCTAACCCTAACTGAAACACTAATCCTAAACCTAACCCTAACCCTAATGCTAACCCTAAACCTAATTCAAACTCAAACCCTAACCCTAATCCTAACCCGAACCCAAACCCTAACCCTAACCCTAAACCTAGCCCAAAACATAACCCAAACCGAAACCCTAACACTAACCCTAACCCTAAACTGTAACCCTAACACTTACACCAACCATAACCCAAACATAAACCGAAACCCTAACCCTAATCCTAACCCTAACCCTAACCCTAATCCTAGTCCTAAGCCTAACCCTAACCCTAACCCTAACCCTAACCTTAACCCTAACCGAAATCCAATCTCTAAACCTAACTCTAATTGGAACCCTTACCGTTACCCTAACCCTAACCCTAACGCTAACCCTAACCATAACCCTAACCCTAACCGTAAAGCTAAACCTAAACATAACCCTAACCCTAACCCTAATCCTAACCAAACCTAAACCCTAACCCAAACCCTAATCATAACCCTAAACCTAACACTAAACCTAACCAAAAACCTAAACCCTAAACCTAATCCTAACTGTAAACCTAACCCTAAAACAAAACCTAACCCTAAACGTAACTTTAACCCAAACCCTAACCCTAACCCTAAACCAAACCCTAATCTTAACACAAACCCTAACCCTAATCCTAACCCTGACCATAACCCTAACTCAAACGTTAACCCTAACCCTAACCCTAACCCAAATCCTAACCCTAACCCTAACCCTAATCGAAACCCAGACGCTACCCCAACCCCTAATCCTACTCCTAATGCTAATCCTAAACGTAACCCTAACCCTAGTCGAAACCCTAACCCTAACACAAATCCTACCACTAACTCTAATTCTAACCCTAGCCCTAACTCAAACCCTAAACCTAACCCTAATCCAAACCATAACCCAAATAATAACCCTAACCCAAACCCTAACGCTAACCCTAATCTTAACCCTAATGCTAACCCTAAACCTAAACCTAACACTAACCCTAGTCCTAACCCTAACACTAACCCAAACCCTTACACTAACGCTAAGCCAAACCCTAACCCTAAATCAAACCCTAACTCTAACCCTAACCCTAACCCGAACCCAAACCCTAACACTATCCCTAACCCTAACTGAAATACTTATACTAAACCTAACCGTAACCCTAATGCTAACCCTAAACCTAATTCAAACTCAAACCCTAACCCTAATCCTAACCCTAAACCTAACCTTAACCCTTACCCAAACCCAAACTCTAAACATAACTCTAATCGGAACCCTAACCCTAACCCTAATCCTAACCCTAACCCTAACCATAACCCTAATCCAAAACCTCACCCTAACCCTAACTCTAACCCAAAGCCTAACCTAAACCCTAACTCTAAACCAAACCCAAACCGTAACCCTAACCCTAACTCTAACCCAAACACTAACCTAAACCTAAACCTAACCCTAACTCAAACCCTAACTCTAACACTAACACAAACCCTAACCCTAACACTAACCCAAACCATAACCCAAATAATAACCCTAATCCTAACCCTAACCTTAACCCTCATCCTTATCTTAACCCTAAACCTAACCCTAATTCTAAACGTAACCCTAACCCTAACCCTAACCCTAATCCTAACTCCAACCCTAAACCTTACCCAAACCCTAACCCTAACTCTAATCCAAACCCTAACCCTAACCCTAACACTAACCCTAACCCTAATCCTAACCCAAACCCTAACCCTTACCCTAATCCTAACCCTAATGCTAACCCTAAACCTAACCCTAACACTAACCCTAGTCCTAACCCTAACCCTAACCCAAACCCTAACACTAACCCTAACCCTAACCCTAACCCTAAATTAAACCCTAAACCTAACCCTAACCCTAACCTTAACCCTAACCCTAACCCTAAATGAAACACTAATCCTAAACCTAACCCTAACCCTAATGCTAACCCTAAACCTAATTCAAACTCAAACCCTAACCCTAATCCTAACCTGAACCCAAACCCTAACCCTAAACCTAAATCTAGCCCAAAACATAACACAAACCGAAACCCTAAGACTAACACTAACCCTAACCCTAAACTGTAACCCTAACACTTACAATAACCATAACCCAAACCTAAACCCAAACCCTAACCCTAATCCTAACCCTAACCCTAACCCTAATCCTAGTCCTAACCCTAAACCTAACCCTAACCCTAACCCTAACCTTAACCCTTACCCAAAACCAAACTCTAAACCTAACTCTAATCGGAACCCTAACCCTAACCCTAACCCTAACCCTAACGCTAACCATAACCATAACCCTAACCGTAACCGTAAAGCTAAACCTAAACATAACCCTAACCCTAACCCTAAACCTAACCAAACCTAAACCCTAACCCAAACCCTAATCATAACCCTAAACCTAACACTAAACCTAACCAAAAACCTAAACCCTAAACCTAATCCTAACTCTAAACCTAACCCTAAAACAAAACCTAACCCTAAACGTAACTTTAACCCAAACCCTAACCCTAACCCTATACCAAACCCTAATCTTATCCCTAACACTAACCCTAGTCCTAACCCTGACCATAACCCTAACTCAAACGTTAACCCTAACCCTAACCCTAACCCAAATCCTAACCCTAACCCTAACCCTAACCGAAACCCAAACGCTAACCCTAACCCTAATCCTAAAACTAATGCTAACCCTAACCGTAACCCTAACCCTAGTCGTAACCCTAACCCTAACCCAAATCCTAACACTAACCCTAACCCTAACCCTAACCCTAAATCAAACCCTAAACCTAACCCTAACCCAAACCATAACCCAAATAATAACCCTAACCCAAACCCTAACGCTAACCCTAATCTTAACCCTAATGCTAACCCTAAACCTAAACCTAACACTAACCCTAGTCGTAACCCTAACACTAACCCAAACCCTTACACTAACGCTAAGCCAAACCCTAACCCTAAATCAAACCCTAACTCTAACCCTAACCCTAACCCGAACCCAAACCCTAACACTATCCCTAACCCTAACTGAAATACTTATACTAAACCTAACCGTAACCCTAATGCTAACCCTAAACCTAATTCAAACTCAAACCCTAACCCTAATCCTAACCCTAAACCTAACCTTAACCCTTACCCAAACCCAAACTCTAAACATAACTCTAATCGGAACCCTAACCCTAACCCTAATCCTAACCCTAACCCTAACCATAACCCTAATCCAAAACCTCACCCTAACCCTAACTCTAACCCAAAGCCTAACCTAAACCCTAACTCTAAACCAAACCCAAACCGTAACCCTAACCCTAACTCTAACCCAAACACTAACCTAAACCTAAACCTAACCCTAACTCAAACCCTAACTCTAACACTAACACAAACCCTAACCCTAACACTAACCCAAACCATAACCCAAATAATAACCCTAATCCTAACCCTAACCTTAACCCTCATCCTTATCTTAACCCTAAACCTAACCCTAATTCTAAACGTAACCCTAACCCTAACCCTAACCCTAATCCTAACTCCAACCCTAAACCTTACCCAAACCCTAACCCTAACTCTAATCCAAACCCTAACCCTAACCCTAACACTAACCCTAACCCTAATCCTAACCCAAACCCTAACCCTAACCCTAATCCTAACCCTAATGCTAACCCTAAACCTAACCCTAACACTAACCCTAGTCCTAACCCTAACCCTAACCCAAACCCTAACACTAACCCTAACCCTAACCCTAACCCTAAATTAAACCCTAAACCTAACCCTAACCCTAACCTTAACCCTAACCCTAACCCTAAATGAAACACTAATCCTAAACCTAACCCTAACCCTAATGCTAACCCTAAACCTAAATCAAACACAAACCCTAACCCTAATCCTAACCCGAACCCAAACCCTAACCCTAACCCTAAACCTAGCCCAAAACATAACCCAAACCGAAACCCTAACCCTAACCCTAACCCTAACCCTAACCCTAAACTGTAACCCTAACACTTACCCCAGCCTTAACCCAAACATAAACCCAAACCCTAACCCTAATCCTAACCCTAACCCTAACCCTAATCCTAGTCCTAACCCTAACCCTAACCCTAACTCTAACCCTAACCTTAACCCTTACCCAAACCCAAACTCTAAACCTAACTCTAATCGGAACCCTAACCCTAACCCTAACAATAACGCTAACCCTAACCATAACCCTAACCCTAACCGTAAAGCTAAACCTAAACATAACCCTAACCCTAACCCTAAACCTAACCAAACCTAAACCCTAACCCAAACCCTAATCATAACCCTAAACCTAACACTAAACCTAACCAAAAACCTAAACCCTAAACCTAATCCTAAGTCTAACCCTAACCCTAAAACAAAACCTAACCCTAAACGTAACTTTAACCCAAACCCTAACCCTAACCCTAAACCAAACCCTAATCTTAACACAAACCCTAACCCTAACCCTAACCCAAATCCTAACCCTAACCCTAACCCTAACCGAAACCCAAACGCTAACCCTAACCCTAAACCTAAAACTAATGCTAACCCTAAACCTAACCCTAACCCTAGTCGTAACTCTAACCCTAACCCAAACCCTAACACTAACCCTAACCCTAACCCTAACCCTAAATCAAACCCTAAACCTAACCCTAACCCTAACCTTAACCTAAACCTAACCCTAACTGAAACACTAATCCTAAACCTAACCCTAACCCTAATGCTAACCCTAAACCTAATTCAAACTCAAACCCTAACCCTAATCCTAACCCGAACCCAAACCCTAACCCTAACCCTAAACCTAACCCAAAATATAACCCAAACAGAAACCCTAACCCTAACCCTAAACCTAACCCTAAACCCTAACCCTAACACTTACCCTAACCATAACCCAAATCTAAACACAAACCCTAACCTTAATCCTAACCCTAAACCTAACCCTAATCCTAGTCCTATCCATAACCCTAACCGTAACCCTAACCCTAACCTTAACCCTTACCCAAACCCAAACTCTAAACCAAACTCTAATCGGAACCCTAACCCTAACCCTAATCCTAACCATAATCCTAACCATAACCCTAAGCCTAACCCTAACCCAAACCCAAACCCTAATCTTAACACAAACCCTAACCCTAATCCTAACCCTAACCCTAACCCTAACCCAAACCCTAATCCTAACCCTAATCCTAACCCAAACCCTAACCCTAACCCTAACCCTAACCCTAATCCTAACCCTAATGCTAAACCTAACCCTAACCCTAACCCTAACCCTAACCGTAACCCTAACCCAAACCCTAACCCTAACCCTAACCCTAAACCTAACCCTAACCCAAACCCTAACCCTAACCCTAATCCTAACCCTAATGCTAACCCTAAACCTAACCGTAACACTAACCCTAGTCCTAACCCTAACCCTAACCCAAACCCTAACACTAACCCTTACCCTAACCCAAACCCTAAATCAAACCCTAAACCTAACCCTAACCCTAACCCTAACCCTAACCGTAACCCTAACCCAAACCCTAACCCTAAACCTAACCCTAACCCTAACCCTAACCCAAACCCTAACCCTAACCCTAACCCTAACCCTAACCCTAATGCTAACCCTAAACCTAACCGTAACACTAACCCTAGTCCTAACCCTAACCCAAACCCAAACCCTAACACTAACCCTAACCCTAACCCAAACCCTAAATCAAACCCTAAACCTAACCCTAACCCTAACCTTAACCCTAACCCTAACCCTAAATGAAACACTAATCCTAAACCTAACCCTAACCCTAATGCTAACCCTAAACCTAATTCAAACTCAAACCCTAACCCTAATCCTAACCTGAACCCAAACCCTAACCCTAAACCTAAATCTAGCCCAAAACATAACACAAACCGAAACCCTAAGACTAACACTAACCCTAACCCTAAACTGTAACCCTAACACTTACAATAACCATAACCCAAACCTAAACCCAAACCCTAACCCTAATCCTAACCCTAACCCTAACCCTAATCCTAGTCCTAACCCTAAACCTAACCCTAACCCTAACCCTAACCTTAACCCTTACCCAAAACCAAACTCTAAACCTAACTCTAATCGGAACCCTAACCCTAACCCTAACCCTAACCCTAACGCTAACCATAACCATAACCCTAACCCTAACCGTAAAGCTAAACCTAAACATAACCCTAACCCTAACCCTAAACCTAACCAAACCTAAACCCTAACCCAAACCCTAATCATAACCCTAAACCTAACACTAAACCTAACCAAAAACCTAAACCCTAAACCTAATCCTAACTCTAAACCTAACCCTAAAACAAAACCTAACCCTAAACGTAACTTTAACCCAAACCCTAACCCTAACCCTAAACCAAACCCTAATCTTAACACAAACCCTAACCCTAATCCTAACCCTGACCATAACCCTAACTCCACCCTTAACCCTCACCCCTACGCTAACCCACATCCTAACCCTACCCCTCACCCTCACCGAAACCCAAACGCTAACCCTAACCCTAATCCTAAAACTAATGCTAACCCTAACCGTAACCCTAACCCTAGTCGTAACCCTAACCCTAACCCAAATCCTAACACTAACCCTAACCCTAACCCTAACCCTAAATCAAACCCTAAACCTAACCCTAACCCAAACCATAACCCAAATAATAACCCTAACCCAAACCCTAACGCTAACCCTAATCTTAACCCTAATGCTAACCCTAAACCTAAACCTAACACTAACCCTAGTCCTAACCCTAACACTAACCCAAACCCTTACACTAACGCTAAGCCAAACCCTAACCCTAAATCAAACCCTAACTCTAACCCTAACCCTAACCCGAACCCAAACCCTAACACTATCCCTAACCCTAACTGAAATACTTATAATAAACCTAACCGTAACCCTAATGCTAACCCTAAACCTAATTCAAACTCAAACCCTAACCCTAATCCTAACCCTAAACCTAACCTTAACCCTTACCCAAACCCAAACTCTAAACATAACTCTAATCGGAACCCTAACCCTAACCCTAATCCTAACGCTAACCCTCACCTTACCCCTAATCCAAAACCTCACCCTAACCGTAACTCTAACCCAAAGCCTAACCTAAACCCTAACTCTAAACCAAACCCAAACCGTAACCCTAACCCTAACTCTAACCCAAACACTAACCTAAACCTAAACCTAACCCTAACTCAAACCCTAACTCTAACACTAACACAAACCCTAACCCTAACACTAACCCAAACCATAACCCAAATAATAACCCTAATCCTAACCCTAACCTTAACCCTCATCCTTATCTTAACCCTAAACCTAACCCTAATTCTAAACGTAACCCTAACCCTAACCCTAACCCTAATCCTAACTCCAACCCTAAACCTTACCCAAACCCTAACCCTAACTCTAATCCAAACCCTAACCCTAACCCTAACACTAACCCTAACCCTAATCCTAACCCAAACCCTAACCCTAACCCTAATCCTAACCCTAATGCTAACCCTAAACCTAACCCTAACACTAACCCTAGTCCTAACCCTAACCCTAACCCAAACCCTAACACTAACCCTAACCCTAACCCTAACCCTAAATTAAACCCTAAACCTAACCCTAACCCTAACCTTAACCCTAACCCTAACCCTAAATGAAACACTAATCCTAAACCTAACCCTAACCCTAATGCTAACCCTAAACCTAAATCAAACACAAACCCTAACCCTAATCCTAACCCGAACCCAAACCCTAACCCTAACCCTAAACCTAGCCCAAAACATAACCCAAACCGAAACCCTAACCCTAACCCTAACCCTAACCCTAAACTGTAACCCTAACACTTACCCCAGCCTTAACCCAAACATAAACCCAAACCCTAACCCTAATCCTAACCCTAACCCTAACCCTAATCCTAGTCCTAACCCTAACCCTAACCCTAACTCTAACCCTAACCTTAACCCTTACCCAAACCCAAACTCTAAACCTAACTCTAATCGGAACCCTAACCCTAACCCTAACCCTAACGCTAACCCTAACCATAACCCTAACCCTAACCGTAAAGCTAAACCTAAACATAACCCTAACCCTAACCATAAACCTAACCAAACCTAAACCCTAACCCAAACCCTAATCATAACCCTAAACCTAACACTAAACCTAACCAAAAACCTAAACCCTAAACCTAATCCTAACTCTAACCCTAACCCTAAAACAAAACCTAACCCTAAACGTAACTTTAACCCAAACCCTAACCCTAACCCTAAACCAAACCCTAATCTTAACACAAACCCTAACCCTAACCCTAACCCAAATCCTAACCCTAACCCTAACCCTAACCGAAACCCAAACGCTAACCCTAACCCTAAACCTAAAACTAATGCTAACCCTAAACCTAACCCTAACCCTAGTCGTAACTCTAACCCTAACCCAAACCCTAACACTAACCCTAACCCTAACCCTAACCCTAAATCAAACCCTAAACCTAACACTAACACTAACCTTAACCTAAACCTAACCCTAACTGAAACACTAATCCTAAACCTAACCCTAACCCTAATGCTAACCCTAAACCTAATTCAAACTCAAACCCTAACCCTAATCCTAACCCGAACCCAAACCCTAACCCTAACCCTAAACCTAACCCAAAATATAACCCAAACAGAAACCCTAACCCTAACCCTAAACCTAAACCTAAACCCTAACCCTAACACTTACCCTAACCATAACCCAAATCTAAACACAAACCCTAACCTTAATCCTAACCCTAAACCTAACCCTAATCCTAGTCCTATCCATAACCCTAACCGTAACCCTAACCCTAACCTTAACCCTTACCCAAACTCAAACTCTAAACCAAACTCTAATCGGAACCCTAACCCTAACCCTAATCCTAACCATAATCCTAACCATAACCCTAAGCCTAACCCTAACCCAAACCCAAACCCTAATCTTAACACAAACCCTAACCCTAATCCTAACCCTAACCCTAACCCTAACCCAAACCCTAATCCTAACCCTAATCCTAACCCAAACCCTAACCCTAACCCTAACCCTAACCCTAATCCTAACCCTAATGCTAACCCTAAACCTAACCCTAACACTAACCCTCGTCCTAACCCTAACCCTAACCCTAACCCTAACCCTAACCGTAACCCTAACCCAAACCCTAACCCTAACCCTAACCCTAAACCTAACCCTAACCCAAACCCTAACCCTAACCCTAATCCTAACCCTAATGCTAACCCTAAACCTAACCGTAACACTAACCCTAGTCCTAACCCTAACCCTAACCCAAACCCTAACACTAACCCTTACCCTAACCCAAACCCTAAATCAAACCCTAAACCTAACCCTAACCCTAACCCTAACCCTAACCGTAACCCTAACCCAAACCCTAACCCTAACCCTAACCCTAACCCTAACCCTAACCCTAACCCAAACCCTAACCCTAACCCTAACCCTAACCCTAATGCTAACCCTAAACCTAACCGTAACACTAACCCTAGTCCTAACCCTAACCCTAACCCAAACCCTAACACTAACCCTAACCCTAACCCAAACCCTAAATCAAACCCTAAACCTAACCCTAACCCTAACCTTAACCCTAACCCTAACCCTAAATGAAACACTAATCCTAAACCTAACCCTAACCCTAATGCTAACCCTAAACCTTATTCAAACTCAAACCCTAACCCTAATCCTAACCTGAACCCAAACCCTAACCCTAAACCTAAATCTAGCCCAAAACATAACACAAACCGAAACCCTAAGACTAACACTAACCCTAACCCTAAACTGTAACCCTAACACTTACAATAACCATAACCCAAACCTAAACCCAAACCCTAACCCTAATCCTAACCCTAACCCTAACCCTAATCCTAGTCCTAACCCTAAACCTAACCCTAACCCTAACCCTAACCTTAACCCTTACCCAAAACCAAACTCTAAACCTAACTCTAATCGGAAACCTAACCCTAACCCTAACCCTAACTCTAACTCTAACCATAACCCTAACCCTAACCGTAAAGCTAAACCTAACCATAACCCTAACCCTAACCCTAAACCTAACCAAACCTAAACCCTAACCCAAACCCTAATCCTAACCCTAACCCTAACACTAAACCTAATCGAAAACCTAAACCCTAAACCTAATCCTAACACTAACCCTAACCCTAAAACAAAACCTAACCCTAAACTTAACTTTAACCCAAACCCTAACCCTAACCCTAAACCAAACACTAATCTTAACACAAACCCTAACCCTAATCCTAACCCTAAACCTAACCCTAATTCTAAACGTAACCCTAACCCTAACCCTAACCCTAATCCTAACTCCAACCCTAAACCTTACCCAAACCCTAACCCTAACTCTAATCCAAACCCTAACCCTAACCCTAACACTAACCCTAACCCTAATCCTAACCCAAACCCTAACCCTAACCCTAATCCTAACCCTAATGCTAACCCTAAACCTAACCCTAACACTAACCCTAGTCCTAACCCTAACCCTAACCCAAACCCTAACACTAACCCTAACCCTAACCCTAACCCTAAATTAAACCCTAAACCTAACCCTAACCCTAACCTTAACCCTAACCCTAACCCTAAATGAAACACTAATCCTAAACCTAACCCTAACCCCAATTCTAACCCTAAACCTAAATCAAACACAAACCCTAACCCTAATCCTAACCCGAACCCAAACCCTAACCCTAACCCTACACCTAGCCCAAAACATAACCCAAACCGAAACCCTAACCCTAAACTAACCCTAACCCTAACCCTAAACTGTAACCCTAACACTTACCCCAGCCTTAACCCAAACATAAACCCAAACCCTAACCCTAATCCTAACCCTAACCCTAACCCTAATCCTAGTCCTAACCCTAACCCTAACCCTAACTCTAACCCTAACCTTAACCCTTACCCAAACCCAAACTCTAAACCTAACTCTAATCGGAACCCTAACCCTAACCCTAACCCTAACGCTAACCCTAACCATAACCCTAACCCTAACCGTAAAGCTAAACCTAAACATAACCCTAACCCTAACCCTAAACCTAACCAAACCTAAACCCTAACCCAAACCCTAATCATAACCCTAAACCTAACACTAAACCTAACCAAAAACCTAAACCCTAAACCTAATCCTAACTCTAACCCTAACCCTAAAACAAAACCTAACCCTAAACGTAACTTTAACCCAAACCCTAACCCTAACCCTAAACCAAACCCTAATCTTAATACTAACCCTAACCCTTACCCTAACCCATATCCTTACCCTAACCCTAACCCTAACCGAAACCCAAACGCTAACCCTAACCCTAAACCTAAAACTAATGCTAACCCTAAACCTAACCCTAACCCTAGTCGTAACCCTAACCCTAATCCTAACCCGAACCCAAACCCTAACCCTAACCCTAAACCTAACCCAAAATATAACCCAAACAGAAACCCTAACCCTAACCCTAAACCTAAACCTAAACCCTAACCCTAACACTTACCCTAACCATAACCCAAATCTAAACACAAACCCTAACCTTAATCCTAACCCTAAACCTAACCCTAATCCTAGTCCTATCCATAACCCTAACCGTAACCCTAACCCTAACCTTAACCCTTACCCAAACTCAAACTCTAAACCAAACTCTAATCGGAACCCTAACCCTAACCCTAATCCTAACCATAATCCTAACCATAACCCTAAGCCTAACCCTAACCCAAACCCAAACCCTAATCTTAACACAAACCCTAACCCTAATCCTAACCCTAACCCTAACCCTAACCCAAACCCTAATCCTAACCCTAATCCTAACCCAAACCCTAACCCTAACCCTAACCCTAACCCTAATCCTAACCCTAATGCTAACCCTAAACCTAACCCTAACACTAACCCTCGTCCTAACCCTAACCCTAACCCTAACCCTAACCCTAACCTTAACCCTAACCCAAACCCTAACCCTAACCCTAACCCTAAACCTAACCCTAACCCAAACCCTAACCCTAACCCTAATCCTAACCCTAATGCTAACCCTAAACCTAACCGTAACACTAACCCTAGTCCTAACCCTAACCCTAACCCAAACCCTAACACTAACCCTTACCCTAACCCAAACCCTAAATCAAACCCTAAACCTAACCCTAACCCTAACCCTAACCCTAACCGTAACCCTAACCCAAACCCTAACCCTAACCCTAACCCTAACCCTAACCCTAACCCTAACCCAAACCCTAACCCTAACCCTAACCCTAACCCTAATGCTAACCCTAAACCTAACCGTAACACTAACCCTAGTCCTAACCCTAACCCTAACCCAAACCCTAACACTAACCCTAACCCTAACCCAAACCCTAAATCAAACCCTAAACCTAACCCTAACCCTAACCTTAACCCTAACCCTAACCCTAAATGAAACACTAATCCTAAACCTAACCCTAACCCTAATGCTAACCCTAAACCTTATTCAAACTCAAACCCTAACCCTAATCCTAACCTGAACCCAAACCCTAACCCTAAACCTAAATCTAGCCCAAAACATAACACAAACCGAAACCCTAAGACTAACACTAACCCTAACCCTAAACTGTAATCCTAACACTTACAATAACCATAACCCAAACCTAAACCCAAACCCTAACCCTAATCCTAACCCTAACCCTAACCCTAATCCTAGTCCTAACCCTAAACCTAACCCTAACCCTAACCCTAACCTTAACCCTTACCCAAAACCAAACTCTAAACCTAACTCTAATCGGAAACCTAACCCTAACCCTAACCCTAACTCTAACTCTAACCATAACCCTAACCCTAACCGTAAAGCTAAACCTAACCATAACCCTAACCCTAACCCTAAACCTAACCAAACCTAAACCCTAACCCAAACCCTAATCCTAACCCTAACCCTAACACTAAACCTAATCGAAAACCTAAACCCTAAACCTAATCCTAACACTAACCCTAACCCTAAAACAAAACCTAACCCTAAACTTAACTTTAACCCAAACCCTAACCCTAACCCTAAACCAAACACTAATCTTAACACAAACCCTAACCCTAATCCTAACCCTAAACCTAACCCTAATTCTAAACGTAACCCTAACCCTAACCCTAACCCTAATCCTAACTCCAACCCTAAACCTTACCCAAACCCTAACCCTAACTCTAATCCAAACCCTAACCCTAACCCTAACACTAACCCTAACCCTAATCCTAACCCAAACCCTAACCCTAACCCTAATCCTAACCCTAATGCTAACCCTAAACCTAACCCTAACACTAACCCTAGTCCTAACCCTAACCCTAACCCAAACCCTAACACTAACCCTAACCCTAACCCTAACCCTAAATTAAACCCTAAACCTAACCCTAACCCTAACCTTAACCCTAACCCTAACCCTAAATGAAACACTAATCCTAAACCTAACCCTAACCCTAATGCTAACTCTAAACCTAAATCAAACACAAACCCTAACCCTAATCCTAACCCGAACCCAAACCCTAACCCTAACCCTAAACCTAGCCCAAAACATAACCCAAACCGAAACCCTAACCCTAAACCTAACCCTAACCCTAAGCCTAAACTGTAACCCTAACACTTACCCCAGCCTTAACCCAAACATAAACCCAAACCCTAACCCTAATCCTAACCCTAACCCTAACCCTAATCCTAGTCCTAACCCTAACCCTAACCCTAACTCTAACCCTAACCTTAACCCTTACCCAAACCCAAACTCTAAACCTAACTCTAATCGGAACCCTAACCCTAACCCTAACCCTAACGCTAACCCTAACCATAACCCTAACCCTAACCGTAAAGCTAAACCTAAACATAACCCTAACCCTAACCCTAAACCTAACCAAACCTAAACCCTAACCCAAACCCTAATCATAACCCTAAACCTAACACTAAACCTAACCAAAAACCTAAACCCTAAACCTAATCCTAACTCTAACCCTAACCCTAAAACAAAACCTAACCCTAAACGTAACTTTAACCCAAACCCTAACCCTAACCCTAAAACCAAACCCTAATCTTAACACAAACCCTAACCCTAACCCTAACCCAAATCCTAACCCTAACCCTAACCCTAACCGAAACCCAAACGCTAACCCTAACCCTAAACCTAAAACTAATGCTAACCCTAAACCTAACCCTAACCCTAGTCGTAACTCTAACCCTAACCCAAACCCTAACACTAACCCTAACCCTAACCCTAACCCTAAATCAAACCCTAAACCTAACACTAACACTAACCTTAACCTAAACCTAACCCTAACTGAAACACTAATCCTAAACCTAACCCTAACCCTAATGCTAACCCTAAACCTAATTCAAACTCAAACCCTAACCCTAATCCTAACCCGAACCCAAACCCTAACCCTAACCCTAAACCTAACCCAAAATATAACCCAAACAGAAACCCTAACCCTAACCCTAAACCTAAACCTAAACCCTAACCCTAACACTTACCCTAACCATAACCCAAATCTAAACACAAACCCTAACCTTAATCCTAACCCTAAATCTAACCCTAATCCTAGTCCTATCCATAACCCTAACCGTAACCCTAACCCTAACCTTAACCCTTACCCAAACTCAAACTCTAAACCAAACTCTAATCGGAACCCTAACCCTAACCCTAATCCTAACCATAATCCTAACCATAACCCTAAGCCTAACCCTAACCCAAACCCAAACCCTAATCTTAACACAAACCCTAACCCTAATCCTAACCCTAACCCTAACCCTAACCCAAACCCTAATCCTAACCCTAATCCTAACCCAAACCCTAACCCTAACCCTAACCCTAACCCTAATCCTATCCCTAATGCTAACCCTAAACCTAACCCTAACACTAACCCTCGTCCTAACCCTAACCCTAACCCTAACCCTAACCCTAACCGTAACCCTAACCCAAACCCTAACCCTAACCCTAACCCTAAACCTAACCCTAACCCAAACCCTAACCCTAACCCTAATCCTAACCCTAATGCTAACCCTAAACCTAACCGTAACACTAACCCTAGTCCTAACCCTAACCCTAACCCAAACCCTAACACTAACCCTTACCCTAACCCAAACCCTAAATCAAACCCTAATCCTAACCCTAACCCTAACCCTAACCCTAACCGTAACCCTAACCCAAACCCTAACCCTAACCCTAACCCTAACCCTAACCCTAACCCAAACCCTAACCCTAACCCTAACCCTAACCCTAATGCTAACCCTAAACCTAACCGTAACACTAACCCTAGTCCTAACCCTAACCCTAACCCAAACCCTAACACTAACCCTAACCCTAACCCAAACCCTAAATCAAACCCTAAACCTAACCCTAACCCTAACCTTAACCCTAACCCTAACCCTAAATGAAACACTAATCCTAAACCTAACCCTAACCCTAATGCTAACCCTAAACCTAATTCAAACTCAAACCCTAACCCTAATCCTAACCTGAACCCAAACCCTAACCCTAAACCTAAATCTAGCCCAAAACATAACACAAACCGAAACCCTAAGACTAACACTAACCCTAACCCTAAACTGTAACCCTAACACTTACAATAACCATAACCCAAACCTAAACCCAAACCCTAACCCTAATCCTAACCCTAACCCTAACCCTAATCCTAGTCCTAACCCTAAACCTAACCCTAACCCTAACCCTAACCTTAACCCTTACCCAAAACCAAACTCTAAACCTAACTCTAATCGGAACCCTAACCCTAACCCTAACCCTAACTCTAACTCTAACCATAACCCTAACCCTAACCGTAAAGCTAAACCTAACCATAACCCTAACCCTAACCCTAAACCTAACCAAACCTAAACCCTAACCCAAACCCTAATCCTAACCCTAACCCTAACACTAAACCTAATCGAAAACCTAAACCCTAAACCTAATCCTAACACTAACCCTAACCCTAAAACAAAACCTAACCCTAAACTTAACTTTAACCCAAACCCTAACCCTAACCCTAAACCAAACACTAATCTTAACACAAACCCTAACCCTAATCCTAACCCTAACCGTAACCCTAACTCAAACGTTAACCCTAACCCTAACCCTAACCCTGACCGAAACCCTAACCCTAACCCTAAACCTAACCCAAACCCAAACCCAAACCCTAACCATAACTCTAATCCTAAAACTAATGCTAACCCTAAACCTAACCCTAACCCTAGTCGTAACCCTAACCCTAACCCAAACCCTAACACTAACCCTAACCCTAACCCCAACCCTAAATCAAACCCTAAACCTAACCCTAAGCCTAACCTTAACCTAACCCTAACCCTAACTGAAACACTAATCCTAACCCTAACCCTAACCCTAATGCTAACCCTAAACCTAATTCAAACTCAAACCCTAACCCTAATCCTAACCCGAACCCAAACCCTAACCCTAACGCTAAACCTAACCCTAAACCCGAACCCTAACACTTACCCTAACCATAACCCAAATCAAAACACAAACCCTAACCTTAATCCTAACCCTAAACCTAACCCTAATCCTAGTCCTATCCATAACCCTAACCATAACCCTAACCCTAACCTTAACCCTTATCCAAACCCAAACTCTAAACCTAACTCTAATCGGAAGCCTAACCCTAACCCTAATCCTAAACCTAACCCTAACCATAACCCTAATCCAACACCTCACCCTAACCCTAACTCTAACCCAAACCCTAACCTAAACCTAACTCTAAACCAAACCCAAACCCTAACCCTAACCCTAACTCTAACCAAAACCCTAACCTAACCCTAAACCTAACCCTAACTCAAACCCTCACTCTAACACTAACCCAAACCGTAACCCTAACCCTAACCCAAACCATAACCCAAATAATAACCCTAATCCTAACCCTAACACTAACCCTCCTCCTTATCCTAACCCTAACCCTAACCCTAACCCTAATTCTAACCCTAACCCTAACCCTAACCCTAACCCGAACCCGAACCCAAACCCAAACCCTAATCTTAACACAAACCCTAACCCTAATCCTAACCCTAACCCTAACCCTAACCCAAACCCTAACCCTAACCCTAACCCTAACCCAAAACCTAACCCTAACCCTAACCCTAACCCTAACCAAAACCCTAACCCCAACCCTAATCCTAACCCTAATGATAAGCCTAAACCTAACCCTAACACTAACCCTAGTCCTAAACCTAACCCTAACCCAAACGCTTACACTAACCCTAACCCTAACCATAACCCTAATCCAACACCTCACCCTAACCCTAACTCTAACCCAAAGCCTAACCTAACCCTAACTCTAAACCAAACCCATACCGTAACCCTAACCCTAACTCTAACCCAAACCCTAACCTAACCCTAAACCTAACCCTAACTCAAACCCTAACTCTAACACTAACCCAAACCCTAAACCTAACACTAACCCAAACCATAACACAAATAATAACCCTAATCCTAACCCTAACCTGAACCCTCATCCTTATCCTAACCCTAACCCTATCCGTAATTCTAAACCTAACCCTAACCCTAACCCTAAAACAAACCCAAACCCTAATTTTAAACCAACCCCTAACCCTAATCCTAACTCCAACCCTAAACCTCACCCAAACCCTACCCCTAACCCTAACCCTAACCCAAACCCTAACCCTAACCCTAACCTTAACCCTAACCCTAACCCTAACCCAAACCCTAACCCTAACCCTAATCCTAACCCTAATGCTAACTCTAAACGTAACCCTAACACTAACCCTAGTCCTAACCCTAACCCTAACCCAAACCCTAACACTAACCCTAACCCTAACCCTAAATCAAACCCTAAACTTAACCCTAACCCGAACCCTAACGCAAACCATAACCCAAATAATAACCTTAATCCTAACCCTAAACCTAACCCTCATCCTTATCCTAACCCTAACCATAACCCTAATTCTAACCCTAATCCTAACCCTAACCCAAAACCTAACCCTAACCCTAACCCTAACCATAATCTTAACACTAACCCTAACCCTAACACTAACCCAGATTCAAACCTAACCCTAACCCAAACCCTAACCCTAACCCTAACCCTAACCCAAACCCTAAACCTAACCCTAATCCTAACCCTAATGCTAACCCGAAACCTAACTCAAACTCAAACCCTAACCCTAAGCCTAACCCTAAACCAAACCCTAACCCTAACCCTAACCCTAACTAAAACCGTAACCCTAACACTAACCCTAACCCAAACCCTAACCCTAACCCTAATCCTAACCCTAATGCTAACCCTAAACCTAACTCAAACTCAAACCCTAACCCTAAGTCTAACCCTATCCTAAACCCTAAACCAAACCCTAACCCTAACCCTAACCCTAACTAAAACCCTAAAACTAACCCAACCGGAACCCAACCCGTAACCCTAACCCTAACCCTAACCCTAACACTAACCCTAACCCTAACCCTAACCTTAACCCAAACCCTAAACCTAACCCTAATCCTAACCCTAATGCTAACCCTAAACCTAACTCAAATTCAAACCCTAACCCTAAGCCTAACCCTAACCCAAACCCTAACCCTAACCCTAACCCTAACTAAAACCCTATCACTAACCCAACCCGAACGCAAACCCTAACCCTAACCCGAAACTTAACCGAAAACCTAAACCTAACCGTAATCCTAAACCAAAACCTAACCCTAACACTAACTCTAACCCTAACCCTAACCCTAACCCTAACCCAAATGCTAACCCTAACCCTAACCCAAAACCTAAACCTAACCCTAAACCTAACCCTAACCGTAACACAATCCCTAACCCTAACCCTAAACCTAAACTTAGCCCCTAACCCCTAACCCCAAACCCTAACCCAAACCCTAACCCTAACCCTAAACCTAACCTTAAACCTAAACCTAGTCCTAACCCTAACCTTAACCCTAACCCTAACCCTAACCTTAACCCTTACCCAAACCCAAACTCTAAACCTAACTCTAATCGGAACCCTAACCCTAACCCTAATCCTAACCCTAACCCTAACCATAACCCTAATCCAACACCTCACCCTAACCCTAACTCTATCCGAAACGCTAACCTAACCCTAACTCTAAACCAAACCCAAACCCTAACCCTAACCCTAACTCTAACCCAAACCCTAACCTAACCCTAAACCTAACCCTAACTCAAACCCTAACTCTAACACTAACCCAAACACTAACCCTAACCCTAACTCAAACCATAACCCAAATAATAACCCTAATCCTAAACCTAACCCTAACCCTAATCCTTATCCTAATCCTAACCCTAACCCTAACACTAACCCTAACACTAACCCCAACCCTCACCCTAACCCTAACCCAAACCCTAACCCTAACCCTAATCCTAACCCTAATGCTAACCCTAAACCTAACTCAAACTCAAACCCTAACTCTACGCCTAACCCTAACCCAAAACCTAACCCTAACCCTAACCCTAACCCTAAATAAAACCCTATCACTAACCCAACCCGAACGCAAACCCTAACCCTAACCCGAAACTTAACCGAAAACCTAAACCTAACGGTAATCCTAAACCAAACCCTAAACCTAACACTAACTCTAACCCTAACACTAACCCTAACCCTTACCCAAACGCTAACCCTAACCCTAACCCAAAACCTAAACCTAACCCTAAACCTAACACTAACCGTAACCCAATCCCTAACCCTAACCCTAAACCTAAACTTAACCCCTAACCCCTAACCCCAACCCCTAACCCAAACCCTAACCCTAACCCTAACCCTAACCTTAACCCTTACCCAAAACCAAACTCTAAACCTAACTCTAATCGGAACCCTAACCCTAACCCTAATCCTAACCCTAACCCTAACCATAACCCTGATCCAACACCTCACCCTAACCCTAACTCTATCCCAAACCCTAACCTAACCCTAACTCTAATCCAAACCCAAACCCTAACCCTAACCCTAACTCTAACCCAAACCCTAACCTAACCCTAAACCTAACCCTAACTCAAACCCTAACTCTAACCCTAACCCTAACACTAACCCAGATTCAAACCTAACCCTAACCCAAACCCTAACCCTAACCCTAACCCTAACCCAAACCCTAACCCTAACCCTAATCCTAACCCTAATGATAACCCTAAACCTAACTCAAACACAAACCCTAACCCTAAGCTTAACCCTAACCGAAACCCTAACCCTAACCCTAACCCTAACCCTAACTAAAACCCTAACACTAACCCTAACCCTAACGCTAACCCAAACCCTAACCCTAACCCTAATCTTAACCCTAATGCTAACCCTAAACCTAACCCTAACACTAACCCTAGTCCTAACCCTAACCCTAACCCAAACCCTTACACTAACCCTAAGCCTAACCCTAACCCTAAATCAAACCCTAACCCTAAACCTAACCCTAACCCGAACCCAAACCCTAACCCTAACCCTAACCCTAACTCTAACACTAACCCAAACCCTAACCCTAACCCTAACACAAACCATAACCCAAATAATAACCCTAACCCTAACCCTAACCCAAACCCTAATCTTAACACAAACCCTAACTCAATCCTAACCCTAACCCTAACCCTAACCCAAACCCTAACCCTAATCCTAATCCTAATGCTAACCCTAAACCTAACCCTAACACTAACTCTCGTCCTAACCCTAACCCTAACCCTAACCCTAACCCTAACCGTAACCCTAACCCAAACCCTAACCCTAACCCTAACCCTAACCCTAACCCTAACCCTAACCCTAACCCTAACCCAAACCCTAAACCTAACCCTAACCCAAACCCGAACCGAAACCCTAAACCTAACCCTAACACTAACCCTAGTCCTAACCCTAACCCTAACCCAAACCCTAACAATAACCCTAACCCTACCCCTAACCATAAATCAAACCCTAAACCTAACACTACCGCTAACGTTAACCCTAACCCTAAGCCTAACTGAAACACTAATCCTAAACCTAACCTTAACCCTAATGCTAACCCTAAACCTAATTCAAACTCAAACCCTTACCCTAATCCTACCCCGAACCCAAACCCTAACCCTAAACCTAAACCTAGCCCAAAACATAACCCAAACCGAAACCCTAACCCTAACCCTAACCCTAACCCTAAACTGTAACCCTAACACTTACCCTAACCATAACCCAAACCTAAACCCAAACCCTAACCCTAATCCTAACCCTAACCCTAACCCTAATCCTAGTCCTAACCCTAACCCTAACCCTAACCCTAACCCTAACCTTAACCCTTACCCAAACCCAAATTCTAAACCTAACTCTAATCGGAACCCTAACCCTAACCCTAACCCTAACGCTAGCCCTAACCATAACCCTAACCCTAACCGTAAAGCTAAACCTAACCACAAACCTAACCCTAACCCTAAACCTAACCAAACCTAAAACCTAAGCCAAACCCTAATCCTAACCCTAACCCTAACAATAAAACTAACCGAAAACCTAAACCCTAAACCTAATCCTAACCCTAACCCTAACCCTAAAACAAAACCTAACCCTAAACGTAACTTTAACCCAAACCCTAACCCTAACCCTAAACCAAACCCTAATCTTAACACAAACTCTAATCCTAATTATAACCCTAACCGTAACCCTACCTCAAACGTTAACCCTAAACCTAACCCTAACCCAAACCCTAACCCTACCCCTAACCCTAACCCTAAGCCAAACCCAAACCCTAACCCTAACCCTAATCCTAAAACTAATGCTAACCCTAAACCTAACCCTAACCTAGTCGTAACCCTAACCCTAACCCAAACCCTAACACTAACCCTAACCCTAACCCAAACCCTAAATCAAACCCTAAACCTAACCCTAACCCTAACCTTAACCCTAACCCTAACCCTAAATGAAACACTAATCCTAAACCTAACCCTAACCCTAATGCTAACCCTAAACCTAATTCAAACTCAAACCCTAACCCTAATCCTAACCCGAACCCAAACCCTAACCCTAACCCTAAACCTAACCCAAAATATAACCCAAACAGAAACCCTAACCCTAACCCTAAACCTAAACCTAAACCCTAACCCTAACACTTACCCTAACCATAACCCAAATCTAAACACAAACCCTAACCTTAATCCTAACCCTAAACCTAACCCTAATCCTAGTCCTATCCATAACCCTAACCGTAACCCTAACCCTAACCTTAACCCTTACCCAAACTCAAACTCTAAACCAAACTCTAATCGGAACCCTAACCCTAACCCTAATCCTAACCATAATCCTAACCATAACCCTAAGCCTAACCCTAACCCAAACCCAAACCCTAATCTTAACACAAACCCTAACCCTAATCCTAACCCTAACCCTAACCCTAACCCAAACCCTAATCCTAACCCTAATCCTAACCCAAACCCTAACCCTAACCCTAACCCTAACCCTAATCCTAACCCTAATGCTAACCCTAAACCTAACCCTAACACTAACCCTCGTCCTAACCCTAACCCTAACCCTAACCCTAACCCTAACCGTAACCCTAACCCAAACCCTAACCCTAACCCTAACCCTAAACCTAACCCTAACCCAAACCCTAACCCTAACCCTAATCCTAACCCTAATGCTAACCCTAAACCTAACCGTAACACTAACCCTAGTCCTAACCCTAACCCTAACCCAAACCCTAACACTAACCCTTACCCTAACCCAAACCCTAAATCAAACCCTAAACCTAACCCTAACCCTAACCCTAACCCTAACCGTAACCCTAACCCAAACCCTAACCCTAACCCTAACCCTAACCCTAACCCTAACCCAAACCCTAACCCTAACCCTAACCCTAACCCTAATGCTAACCCTAAACCTAACCGTAACACTAACCCTAGTCCTAACCCTAACCCTAACCCAAACCCTAACACTAACCCTAACCCTAACCCAAACCCTAAATCAAACCCTAAACCTAACCCTAACCCTAACCTTAACCCTAACCCTAACCCTAAATGAAACACTAATCCTAAACCTAACCCTAACCCTAATGCTAACCCTAAACCTAATTCAAACTCTAACCCTAACCCAAATCCTAACCTGAACCCAAACCCTAACCCTAAACCTAAATCTAGCCCAAAACATAACACAAACCGAAACCCTAAGACTAACACTAACCCTAACCCTAAACTGTAACCCTAACACTTACAATAACCATAACCCAAACCTAAACCCAAACCCTAACCCTAATCCTAACCCTAACCCTAACCCTAATCCTAGTCCTAACCCTAAACCTAACCCTAACCCTAACCCTAACCTTAACCCTTACCCAAAACCAAACTCTAAACCTAACTCTAATCGGAACCCTAACCCTAACCCTAACCCTAACTCTAACTCTAACCATAACCCTAACCCTAACCGTAAAGCTAAACCTAACCATAACCCTAACCCTAACCCTAAACCTAACCAAACCTAAACCCTAACCCAAACCCTAATCCTAACCCTAACCCTAACACTAAACCTAATCGAAAACCTAAACCCTAAACCTAATCCTAACACTAACCCTAACCCTAAAACAAAACCTAACCCTAAACTTAACTTTAACCCAAACCCTAACCCTAACCCTAAACCAAACACTAATCTTAACACAAACCCTAACCCTAATCCTAACCCTAACCGTAACCCTAACTCAAACGTTAACCCTAACCCTAACCCTAACCCTGACCGAAACCCTAACCCTAACCCTAAACCTAACCCAAACCCAAACCCAAACCCTAACCATAACTCTAATCCTAAAACTAATGCTAACCCTAAACCTAACCCTAACCCTAGTCGTAACCCTAACCCTAACCCAAACCCTAACACTAACCCTAACCCTAACCCCAACCCTAAATCAAACCCTAAACCTAACCCTAAGCCTAACCTTAACCTAACCCTAACCCTAACTGAAACACTAATCCTAACCCTAACCCTAACCCTAATGCTAACCCTAAACCTAATTCAAACTCAAACCCTAACCCTAATCCTAACCCGAACCCAAACCCTAACCCTAACGCTAAACCTAACCCTAAACCCGAACCCTAACACTTACCCTAACCATAACCCAAATCAAAACACAAACCCTAACCTTAATCCTAACCCTAAACCTAACCCTAATCCTAGTCCTATCCATAACCCTAACCATAACCCTAACCCTAACCTTAACCCTTATCCAAACCCAAACTCTAAACCTAACTCTAATCGGAAGCCTAACCCTAACCCTAATCCTAAACCTAACCCTAACCATAACCCTAATCCAACACCTCACCCTAACCCTAACTCTAACCCAAACCCTAACCTAAACCTAACTCTAAACCAAACCCAAACCCTAACCCTAACCCTAACTCTAACCAAAACCCTAACCTAACCCTAAACCTAACCCTAACTCAAACCCTCACTCTAACACTAACCCAAACCGTAACCCTAACCCTAACCCAAACCATAACCCAAATAATAACCCTAATCCTAACCCTAACACTAACCCTCCTCCTTATCCTAACCCTAACCCTAACCCTAACCCTAATTCTAACCCTAACCCTAACCCTAACCCTAACCCGAACCCGAACCCAAACCCAAACCCTAATCTTAACACAAACCCTAACCCTAATCCTAACCCTAACCCTAACCCTAACCCAAACCCTAACCCTAACCCTAACCCTAACCCAAAACCTAACCCTAACCCTAACCCTAACCCTAACCAAAACCCTAACCCCAACCCTAATCCTAACCCTAATGCTAAGCCTAAACCTAACCCTAACACTAACCCTAGTCCTAAACCTAACCCTAACCCAAACGCTTACACTAACCCTAACCCTAACCATAACCCTAATCCAACACCTCACCCTAACCCTAACTCTAACCCAAAGCCTAACCTAACCCTAACTCTAAACCAAACCCATACCGTAACCCTAACCCTAACTCTAACCCAAACCCTAACCTAACCCTAAACCTAACCCTAACTCTAACCCTAACACTAACACTAACCCAAACCATAAACATAACACTAACCCAAACCATAACACAAATAATAACCCTAATCCTAACCCTAACCTGAACCCTCATCCTTATCCTAACCCTAACCCTAACCGTAATTCTAAACCTAACCCTAACCCTAACCCTAAAACAAACCCAAACCCTAATTTTAAAACAAACCCTAACCCTAATCCTAACTCCAACCCTAAACCTAACCCTAACCATAACCCTAATCCAACACCTCACCCTAACCCTAACTCTAACCCAAACCCTAACCTAAACCTAACTCTAAACCAAACCCAAACCCTAACCCTAACCCTAACTCTAACCAAAACCCTAACCTAACCCTAAACCTAACCCTAACTCAAACCCTCACTCTAACACTAACCCAAACCGTAACCCTAACCCTAACCCAAACCATAACCCAAATAATAACCCTAATCCTAACCCTAACACTAACCCTCCTCCTTATCCTAACCCTAACCCTAACCCTAACCCTAATTCTAACCCTAACCCTAACCCTAACACTAACCCTAACCCGAACACAAACCCAAACCCGAATATTACCACAAACCCTAACCCTAATCCTAACCCTAACCCTAACCCTAACCCAAACCCTAACCCTAACCCTAACCCTAACCCAAAACCTAACCCTAACCCTAACCCTAACCCTAACCAAAACCCTAACCCCAACCCTAATCCTAACCCTAATGCTAAGCCTAAACCTAACCCTAACACTAACCCTAGTCCTAAACCTAACCCTAACCCAAACGCTTACACTAACCCTAACCCTAACCATAACCCTAATCCAAAACCTCACCCTAACCCTAACTCTAACCCAAAGCCTAACCTAACCCTAACTCTAAACCAAACCCATACCGTAACCCTAACCCTAACTCTAACCCAAACCCTAACCTAACCCTAAACCTAACCCTAACTCAAACCCTAACTCTAACACTAACCCAACTCCTAAACCTAACACTAACCCAAACCATAACACAAATAATAACCCTAATCCTAACCCTAACCTGCACCCTCATCCTTATCCTAACCCTAACCCTAACCGTAATTCTAAACCTAACCCTAACCCTAACCCTAAAACAAACCCAAACCCTAATTTTAAAACAAACCCTAACCCTAATCCTAACTCCAACCCTAAACCTAACCCAAACCCTAACCCTAACCCTAACCCTAACCCAAACCCTAACCCTAACCCTAACCTTAACCCTAACCCTAACCCTAACCCAAACCCTAACCCTAACCCTAATCCTAACCCTAATGCTAACTCTAAACGTAACCCTAACACTAACCCTAGTCCTAACCCTAACCCTAACCCAAACCCTAACACTAACCCTAACCCTAACCCTAAATCAAACCCTAAACTTAACCCTAACCCGAACCCTAACGCAAACCATAACCCAAATAATAACCTTAATCCTAACCCTAAACCTAACCCTCATCCTTATCCTAACCCTAACCATAACCCTAATTCTAACCCTAATCCTAACCCTAACCCAAAACCTAACCCTAACCCTAACCCTAACCATAATCTTAACACTAACCCTAACCCTAACACTAACCCAGATTCAAACCTAACCCTAACCCAAACCCTAACCCTAACCCTAACCCTAACCCAAACCCTAAACCTAACCCTAATCCTAACCCTAATGCTAACCCGAACCCTAACTCAAACTCAAACCCTAACCCTAAGCCTAACCCTAAACCAAACCCTAACCCTAAACCTAACCCTAACTAAAACCGTAACCCTAACACTAACCCTAACCCAAACCCTAACCCTAACCCTAATCCTAACCCTAATGCTAACCCTAAACCTAACTCAAACTCAAACCCTAACCCTAAGTCTAACCCTATCCTAAACCCTAAACCAAACCCTAACCCTAACCCTAACCCTAACTAAAACCCTAAAACTAACCCAACCGGAACCCAACCCGTAACCCTAACCCTAACCCTAACCCTAACACTAACCCTAACCCTAACCCTAACCTTAACCCAAACCCTAAACCTAACCCTAATCCTAACCCTAATGCTAACCCTAAACCTAACTCAAATTCAAACCCTAACCCTAAGCCTAACCCTAACCCAAACCCTAACCCTAACCCTAACCCTAACTAAAACCCTATCACTAACCCAACCCGAACGCAAACCCTAACCCTAACCCGAAACTTAACCGAAAACCTAAACCTAACCGTAATCCTAAACCAAAACCTAACCCTAACACTAACTCTAACCCTAACCCTAACCCTAACCCTAACCCAAATGCTAACCCTAACCCTAACCCAAAACCTAAACCTAACCCTAAACCTAACCCTAACCGTAACACAATCCCTAACTCTAACCCTAAACCTAAACTTAGCCCCTAACCCCTAACCCCAAACCCTAACCCAAACCCTAACCCTAACCCTAAACCTAACCTTAAACCTAAACCTAGTCCTAACCCTAACCTTAACCCTAACCCTAACCCTAACCTTAACCCTTACCCAAACCCAAACTCTAAACCTAACTCTAATCGGAACCCTAACCCTAACCCTAATCCTAACCCTAACCCTAACCATAACCCTAATCCAACACCTCACCCTAACCCTAACTCTATCCGAAACGCTAACCTAACCCTAACTCTAAACCAAACCCAAACCCTAACCCTAACCCTAACTCTAACCCAAACCCTAACCTAACCCTAAACCTAACCCTAACTCAAACCCTAACTCTAACACTAACCCAAACACTAACCCTAACCCTAACTCAAACCATAACCCAAATAATAACCCTAATCCTAAACCTAACCCTAACCCTAATCCTTATCCTAATCCTAACCCTAACCCTAACACTAACCCTAACACTAACCCCAACCCTCACCCTAACCCTAACCCAAACCCTAACCCTAACCCTAATCCTAACCCTAATGCTAACCCTAAACCTAACTCAAACTCAAACCCTAACTCTACGCCTAACCCTAACCCAAAACCTAACCCTAACCCTAACCCTAACCCTAAATAAAACCCTATCACTAACCCAACCCGAACGCAAACCCTAACCCTAACCCGAAACTTAACCGAAAACCTAAACCTAACGGTAATCCTAAACCAAACCCTAAACCTAACACTAACTCTAACCCTAACACTAACCCTAACCCTTACCCAAACGCTAACCCTAACCCTAACCCAAAACCTAAACCTAACCCTAAACCTAACACTAACCGTAACCCAATCCCTAACCCTAACCCTAAACCTAAACTTAACCCCTAACCCCTAACCCCAACCCCTAACCCAAACCCTAACCCTAACCCTAACCCTAACCTTAACCCTTACCCAAAACCAAACTCTAAACCTAACTCTAATCGGAACCCTAACCCTAACCCTAATCCTAACCCTAACCCTAACCATAACCCTGATCCAACACCTCACCCTAACCCTAACTCTATCCCAAACCCTAACCTAACCCTAACTCTAATCCAAACCCAAACCCTAACCCTAACCCTAACTCTAACCCAAACCCTAACCTAACCCTAAACCTAACCCTAACTCAAACCCTAACTCTAACCCTAACCCTAACACTAACCCAGATTCAAACCTAACCCTAACCCAAACCCTAACCCTAACCCTAACCCTAACCCAAACCCTAACCCTAACCCTAATCCTAACCCTAATGATAACCCTAAACCTAACTCAAACACAAACCCTAACCCTAAGCTTAACCCTAACCGAAACCCTAACCCTAACCCTAACCCTAACCCTAACTAAAACCCTAACACTAACCCTAACCCTAACGCTAACCCAAACCCTAACCCTAACCCTAATCTTAACCCTAATGCTAACCCTAAACCTAACCCTAACACTAACCCTAGTCCTAACCCTAACCCTAACCCTAACCCAAACCCTTACACTAACCCTAAGCCTAACCCTAACCCTAAATCAAACCCTAACCCTAAACCTAACCCTAACCCGAACCCAAACCCTAACCCTAACCCTAACCCTGACTCTAACACTAACCCAAACCCTAGCCCTAACCCTAACACAAACCATAACCCAAATAATGACCCTAACCCTAACCCTAACCCAAACCCTAATCTTAACAAAAACCCTAACTCAATCCTAACCCTAACCCTAACCCTAACCCAAACCCTAACCCTAATCCTAATCCTAATGCTAACCCTAAACCTAACCCTAACACTAACTCTCGTCCTAACCCTAACCCTAACCCTAACCCTAACCCTAACCGTAACCCTAACCCAAACCCTAACCCTAACCCTAACCCTAACCCTAACCCTAACCCTAACCCTAACCCAAACCCTAAACCTAACCCTAACCCAAACCCTAACCGTAACCCTAAACCTAACCCTAACACTAACCCTAGTCCTAACCCTAACCCTAACCCAAACCCTAACAATAACCCTAACCCTAACCCTAACCCTAAATCAAACCCTAAACCTAACCCTAACGCTAACGTTAACCCTAACCCTAACCCTAACTGAAACACTAATCCTAAACCTAACCTTAACCCTAATGCTAACCCTAAACCTAATTCAAACTCAAACCCTTACCCTAATCCTAACCCGAACCCAAACCCTAACCCTAAACCTAAACCTAGCCCAAAACATAACCCAAACCGAAACCCTAACCCTAACCCTAACCCTAACCCTAAACTGTAACCCTAACACTTACCCTAACCATAACCCAAACCTAAACCCAAACCCTAACCCTAATCCTAACCCTAACCCTACCCCTAATTCTAGTCCTAACCCTAACCCTAACCCTAACCCTAACCCTAACCTTAACCCTTACCCAAACCCAAATTCTAAACCTAACTCTAATCGGAACCCTAACCCTAACCCTAACCCTAACGCTAGCCCTAACCATAACCCTAACCCTAACCGTAAAGCTAAACCTAACCACAAACCTAACCCTAACCCTAAACCTAACCAAACCTAAAACCTAACCCAAACCCTAATCCTAACCCTAACCCTAACAATAAAACTAACCGAAAACCTAAACCCTAAACCTAATCCTAACCCTAACCCTAACCCTAAAACAAAACCTAACCCTAAACGTAACTTTAACCCAAACCCTAACCCTAACCCTAAACCAAACCCTAATCTTAACACACACTCTAATCCTAAGTATAACCCTAACCGTAACCCTAACTCAAACGTTAACCCTAATCCTAGCCCTACCCCAAACCCCAACCCTAACCCTACCCCTAACCCTAACCCAAACCCAAACCCTAACCCTAACCCTAATCCTAAAACTAATGCTAACCCTAAACCTAACCCTAACCTAGTCGTAACCCTAACCCTAACCCAAACCCTAACACTAACCCTAACCCTAACCCTAACCCTAAATCAAACCCTAAACCTAACCCTAACCCTAACCTTAACCTAACCCTAACCCTAACTGAAACACTAATCCTAAACCTAACCCTAACCCTAATGCCAACCCTAAACCTAATTCAAACTCAAACCCTAACCCTAATCCTAACCCGAACGCAAACCCTAACCCTAACCCTAAACCTAACCCAAAATATAACCCAAACCGAAACCCTAACCCTAACCCTAAACCTAACCCTAAACCCTAACCCTAACACTTACCCTAACCATAACCCAAACCTAAACACAAACCTTAACCCTAATCCTAACCCTAAAACTAACCCTAATCCTAGTCCTATCCCTAACCCTAACCGTAACCCTAACCCTAACCTTAACCCTTACCCAAACCCAAACTCTAAACCTAACTCTAATCGGAACCCTAACCCTAACCCTAATCCTAACCCTAACCCTAACCATAACCCTAATCCAACACCTCACCCTAACCCTAACTCTAACCCAAACCCTAACCTAAACCTAAATCTAAACCAAACCCAAACCCTAACCCTAACCCTAACTCTAACCCAAACACTAACCTAACCCTAAACCTAACCCTAACTCAAACCCTCACTCTAACACTAACCCAAACCGTAACCCTAACCCTAACCCAAACCATAACCCAAATAATAACCCTAATCCTAACCCTAACACTAACCCTCATCCTTATCCTAACCCTAACCCTAACCCTAACCCTAACCCTAACCCTAATTCTAACCCTAACCCTAACCCTAACCCTAACCCTAACCCTAACCCTAACCCAAACCCAAACCCTAATCTTAACAAAAACCCTAACCCTAATCCTAACCCTAACCCTAACCCTAACCCAAACCCTAACCCAAACCCTAACCCTAAACCTAACCCTAACCCGAACCCTAACCCAAACCCTAACCCTAACCCTAATCCTAACCCTAATGCTAACCCTAAACCTAACCCTAACACTAACCCTAGTCCTAACCCTAACCCTAACCCAAACCCTTACACTAACCCTAAGCCTAACCCTAACCCTAAATCAAACCCTATCCGTAACCCTAACCCTAACCCGAACGCAAACCCGAACTCTAACCCTAACCCTAACTGAAATACTTATCCTAAACCTAACCCTAACACTAATGCTATCCCTAAACCTAATTCAAACTCAAACCCTAACCCTAATCCTAACCCTAAACCTAACCTTAACCCTTACCCAAACCCAAATTCTAAACATAACTCTAATCGGAACCCTAACCCTAACGCTAATCCTAACCCTAACCCTAACCATAACCCTAATCCAAAACCTCACCCTAACCCTAACTCTAACCCAAAGCCTAAGCTAACCCTAACTCTAAACCAAACCCAAACCGTAACCCTAACCCTAACTCTAACCCAAACCCTAACCTAACCCTAAACCTAACCCTAACTCAAACCCTAACTCTAACACTAACCCAAACCCTAACCCTAACACTAACCCAAACCATAACCCAAATAATAACCCTAATCCTAACCCTAACCTTAACCCTCATCCTTATCCTAACCCTAACCCTAACCCTAATTTTAAACCTTACCCTAGCCCTAACCCTAAACCTAACCCTAACCCTAACACAAACCCAAACCCTAATTTTGACACAAACCCTAACCCTAACCCTAACCCTAACTGAAATACTTATCCTAAACCTAACCCTAACCCTAATGCTAACGCTAAACCTAATTCAAACTCAAACCCTAACCCTAATCCTAACCCTAAACGTAACCTTAACCATTACCCAAACCCAAACTCTAAACATAACTCTAATCGGAACCCTAACCCTAAACCTAATCCTAACCCTAACACTAACCATAACCCTAATCCAACACCTCACCCTAACCCTAACTCTAACCCTAACCCAAACCCTAACCCTAACACTAACCCAAACCATAACCCAAATAATAACCCTAATCCTAACCCTAACTTTAACCCTCATCCTTATCCTAACCCTAACCCTAACCCTAATTCTAAACCTAAATCTAACCCTAACCCTAACCCTAACACAAACCCAATCTCTAATCTTAACAAAAACCCTAACCCTAATTCTAAATACAAGCATTAACCTAACCCAAACACTAACCCTAACCCTAACCCTAATCGTAACCCTAATGCTAACCCTACTCTAACCCTAACACTAACCCTAGTCCTAACCCTAACCCTAACCCAAACCCTAACACTAACCCTAACCCTAACCCTAACCCTAAATCAAACCCTAAACCTAACCCTAACCCTAACCTTAACGCTAACCCTAACCCTAACTGAAACACTAATCCTAAACCTAACCCTAACCCTAATGCTAACCCTAAACCTAATTCAAACTCAAACCCTAACCCTAATCCTAACCCGAACCCAAACTCTAACCCTAACCCTAAACCTAGCCCAAAACATAACCCAAACCGAAACCTTAACCCTAACTCTAACCCTAACCCTAACCCTAACCCAAACCCTAACCCTAACCTAAACCTAACTCTAAACCAAACCCAAACCCTAACCCTAACCCTAAACCTAACCCTAACCCTAACCCTAACCCTAACCCAAACCCTAACCCTAACCCTAATCCTAACCCTAATGCTAACCCTAAACCTAACCCTAACACTACTCCTAGTCCTAACCCTAACCTAACCCAAACCATAACCCAAATAATAACCCTAACCCTAACCCTAACCCTAACCCTAATCCTAACCCTAACACTAACCCTCATCCTTACCCTAACCCTAACCCTAACCCTAACCCTAAATCAAACCCTATCCATAACCCTAACCCTAACCCGAACGCAAACCCGAACTCTAACCCTAACCCTAACTGAAATACTTATCCTAAACCTAACCCTAACACTAATGCTAACCCTAAACCTAATTCAAACTCAAACCCTAACCCTAATCCTAACCCTAAACCTAACCTTAACCCTTACCCAAACCCAAATTCTAAACATAACTCTAATCGGAACCCTAACCCTAACGCTAATCCTAACCCTAACCCTAACCATAACCCTAATCCAAAACCTCACCCTAATCCTAACTCTAACCCAAAGCCTAAGCTAACCCTAACTCTAAACCAAACCCAAACCGTAACCCTAACCCTAACTCTAACCCAAACCCTAACCTAACCCTAAACCTAACCCTAACTCAAACCCTAACTCTAACACTAACCCAAACCCTAACCCTAACACTAACCCAAACCATAACCCAAATAATAACCCTAATCCTAACCCTAACCTTAACCCTCATCCTTATCCTAACCCTAACCCTAACCCTAATTCTAAACCTTACCCTAGCCCTAACCCTAACCCTAACCCTAACCCTAACACAAACCCAAACCCTAATTTTAACACAAACCCTAACCCTAACCCTAACCCTAACTGAAATACTTATCCTAAACCTAACCCTAACCCTAATGCTAACGCTAAACCTAATTCAAACTCAAACCCTAACCCTAATCCTAACCCTAAACGTAACCTTAACCATTATCCAAACCCAAACTCTAAACATAACTCTAATCGGAACCCTAACCCTAAACCTAATCCTAACCCTAACACTAACCATAACCCTAATCCAACACCTCACCCTAACCCTAACCCAAACCCTAACCCTAACACTAACCCAAACTATAACCCAAATAATAACCCTAATCCTAACCCTAACTTTAACCCTCATCCTTATCCTAACCCTAACCCTAACCCTAATTCTAAACCTAAATCTAACCCTAACCCTAACCCTAACACAAACCCAAACCCTAATTTTAACAAAAACCCTAACTCTAATTCTAACTCCAACCCTAAACCTAACCCAAACACTAACCCTAACCCTAACCCTAATCGTAACCCTAATGCTAACCCTACTCTAACCCTAACACTAACCCTAGTCCTAACCCTAACCCTAACCCAAACCCTAACACTAACCCTAACCCTAACCCTAACCCTAAATCAAACCCTAAAACTAACCCTAACCCTAACCTTAACCCTAACCCTAACCCTAACTGAAACACTAATCCTAAACCTAACCCTAACCCTAATGCTAACCCTAAACCTAATTCAAACTCAAACCCTAACCCTAATCCTAACCCGAACCCAAACTCTAACCCTAACCCTAAACCTAGCCCAAAACATAACCCAAACCGAAACCTTAACCCTAACTCTAACCCTAACCCTAACCCTAACCCAAACCCTAACCCTAACCTAAACCTAACTCTAAACCAAACCCAAACCCTAACCCTAATCCTAAACCTAACCCTAACCCTAACCCTAACCCTAACCCAAACCCTAACCCTAACCCTAATCCTAACCCTAATGCTAACCCTAAACCTAACCCTAACACTAACCCTAGTCCTAACCCTAACCTAAACCAAACCATAACCCAAATAATAACCCTAACCCTAACCCTAACCCTAACCCTAATCCTAACCCTAACACTAACCCTCATCCTTACCCTAACCCTAACCCTAACCCTAACCCTAATTCTAACCCTAACCCTAACCCTAACCCTAACCCTAACCCTAACCATAACCCTAACGCAAACCCAAACCCTAATCTTAACACAAACTCTAACCCTAATCCTAACCCTAACTCTAACCCTAACCCAAACCCTAACCCTAACCCTAAACCTAAACCTAACACTAACCCTAGTCCTAACCCTAACCCTAACCCAAACCCTTACACTAACCCTAAGCCTAACCCTAACCCTAAATCAAACCCTAACCCTAACCCTAACTCTAACCCTAACCCTAACCCTAACCCTAACCCTAACACTAACCCTAACCATAACCTAACCCTAAACCTAACCCTAACTCAAACCCTCACTCTAACACTAACCCAAACCCTAACCCTAACACTAACCCAAACCATAACCCAAATAATAACCCTAATCCTAACCCTAACTTTAACCCTCATCCTTATCCTAACCCTAACCCTAACCCTAATTCTAAACCTAAATCTAACCCTAACACAAACCCAAACCCTAATTTTAACACAAACCCTAACCCTAATCCTAACTCCTACCCTAAACCTAACCCAAACACTAACCCTAACCCTAACCCTAAGCCAAACCCTAACCCTAACCCTAACCCTAACCCTAACCCTAACCCTAACCCTAAACCTAACCCTAATCCTAACCCTAATGCTAACCCTACTCTAACCCTAACACTAACCCTAGTCCTAACCCTAACCCTAACCCAAACCCTAACAATAACCCTAACCCTAACCCGAACCCTAAATCAATCCCTAAACCTAACCCTAACCCTAACCTTAACCCTAACCCTTACCCTTACTGGAACACTAATCCTAAACATAACCCTAACCCTAATGCTAACCCTAAACCTAATTGAAACTCAAACCCTAACCCTAATCCTAACCCGAACCCAAACTCTAACCCTAACCCTAAACCTAGCCCAAAACATAACCCAAACCGAAACCCTAACCCTAACCCTAACCCTAACCCTAAACTGTAACCCTAACACTTACCCTAACCATAACCCAAACCTAAACCCAATCCCTAACCCTAATCCTAACCCCAACCCTAACCCTAATCCTAGTCCTAACCCTAACCCTAACCCTAACCCTAACCCTAACCTTAACCCTTACCCAAACCCAAACTATAAACCTAACTCTAATCGGAACCTTAACCCTAACCCTAACCCTAACGCTAACCCTAACCATAACCCTAACCCTAACCGTAAAGCTAAACCTAATCATAACCCTAACCCTAACCCTAAACCTAAACAAACCTAAACCCTCACCCAAACCCTAATCATAACCCTCAACCTAACACTAAACCTAACCGAAAACCTAAACCCTAAACCTAATCCTAACCCTAACCCTAACCCTAAAACAAAACCTAACCCTAAACGTAACTTTAACCCAAACCCTAACCCTAACCCTAAACCAAACCCTAATCTTAACACAAACCCTAACCCTAATCCTAACCCTAACCGTAACCCTAACTCAAACGTTAACCCTAACCCTAACCCTAACCCAAACCCTAACCCTAACCCTAAACCTAACCCAAAATATAACCCAAAGCGAAACCCTAACCCTAACCCTAAACCTAACCCTAAACTCTAACCCTAACACTTACCCTAACCATAACCCAAACCTAAACACAAACCCTAACCCTAATCCTAACCCTACACCTAACCCTAATCCTAGTCCTATCCCTAACCCTAACCGTAACCCTAACCCTAACCTTAACCCTTACCCAAACCCAAACTCTAAACCTAACTCTAATCGGAAGCCTAACCCTAACCCTAATCCTAACCCTAACCCTAACCATAACCCTAATCCAACACCTCACCGTAACCCTAACTCTACCCCAAACCCTAACCTAAACCTAACTCTAAACCAAACCCAAACCCTAACCCTAAACCTAAACCTAACCCTAACCCTAACCGTAACCCTAACCCAAACCCTAACCCTAACCCTAATCCTAACCCTAATGCTAACCTTTTACCGAACACTATCAATAGACCTAGTCCTAACCCTAACCCTCACCCAAACCCTTACATTAACCCTAAGTGTTACCCTAACCCTAAATCAAACCCTAACCCTAACCCTAACCCTAACCCTAACCCTAACCCGAACCCAAACCCTAACCCTAAACCTAACCCTAACTGAAATACTTATCCTAAACCTAACCCTAACCCTAATGCTAACCCTAAACCTAATTCAAACTCAAACCCTAAACCTAATCCTAACCTGAACCCAAACCATAACCCTAACCCTAAACCTAACCCAAAATATAACCCAAACCGAAACCCTAACCCTAACCCTAAAATTAAACTTAACCCTAAAGCCTAAACTTAACACGTACCCTAACCATAACCCAAACCTAAACACAAACCCTAACCCTAATCCTAACCCTAAACCTAACCCTAATCCTAGTCCTATCCCTAAACCTAACCGTAACCCTAACCCTAACCTTAACCCTTACCCAAACCCAAATTCTAAACCTAACTCTAATCGGAACCATAACCCTAACCCTAATCCTAACCCTAACCCTAACCCTAACCCTAACTGAAATACTTATCCTAAACCTAACCCTAACCCTAATGCTAACCCTAAACCTAATTCAAACTCAAACCCTAACCCTAATCCTAACCCGAACCCAAACCATAACCCTAACCCTAAACCTAACCCAAAATATAACCGAAACCGAAAACCTAACCCTAACCCTAACACTAACCCTCATCCTTATCCTAACCCTAAACCTAACTCTAAACCAAACCCTAACCTTAAGACAAACCCTAACCCTAACCCTAACCCTAACCCTAACCCTAACCCTAACCCTAACCCAAACCCTAACCCTAACCCTAACCCTAACCCTAACCCAAACCATAACCCAAATAATAACCCTAATCCTAACCCTAACACTAACCCTCATCCTTATCCTAACCCTAACCCTAACCCTAACTGAAACATTAATCCTAAACCTAACCCTAACCCTAATGCTAAGCCTAAACCTAATTCAAACTCAAACCCTACGCCTAATCCTAACCCGAACTCAAACCCTAACCCTAACCCTAAACCTAACCCAAAATATAACCCGAACCGAAACCCTAACCCTAACCCGAAACCTAACCCTAAACCCTAACCCTAACACTTACCCTAACCATAACACAAACCTAAACACAAACCCTAACCCTAATCTTAACCCTAAACCTAACCCTAAACCTAGTCCTATCCCTAACCCTAACCGTAACCCTAACCCTAACCTTAACCCTTACCCAAACCCTAACCCTAACCCTAAACCTAGCCCAAAACATAACCCAAACCGAAACCCTAACCCTAACCCTAACCATAACCCTAACCCTAATCCTAGTCCTAACCCTAAACCAAACCCTAACCCTAACCCTACCCTTAACCCTTACCCAAACTCAAACTCTAAACCTAACTCTAATTGGAACCCTAAACCTAACCCTAACCCTAACGCTAACCCTAACCATAACCCTAACCCTAACCGTAAAGCTAAACCTAACCATAACCCTAACCCTAACCCTAAAACTAACCAAACCTAAACCCTAACCCAAACCCTAATCCTAACCCTAACCCTAACACTAAACCTAACCGAAAACCTAAACCCTAAACCTAATCCTAACCCAAACCCTAACCCTAAAAAAAACCTAACCCTAAACGTAACTTTAACCCAAACACTAAACCTAACCCTAAACCAAACCCTAATCTTAACACAAACCCTAACCCAAATCCTAATCCTAACCGTAACCCTAACTCAAACGTTAACCCTAACCCTAACCCAAACCCTAACCCTAACCCTAACCCTAACCCAAATCCAAACCCTAAACCTAACCCTAATCATAAAACTAATGCTAACCCTAAACCTAACGATAACCCTAATCGTAACCCTAACCCTAACCCAAACCCGAACACTGACCCTAACCCTAACCCTAACCCTAAATCAAACCCTAAACCTAACCCTAACCCTAACCTTAACCTAACCCTAACCCTAACTGAAACACTAATCCTTAACCTAACCCTAACCCTAATGCTAACCCTAAACCTAATTCAAACTCAAACCCTAAGCCTAATCCTAACCCGAACCCAAACCCTAACCCTAACCCTAAACCTAACCCAAAATATAACCCAAACCGAAACCCTAACCCTAACCCTAAACCTAACCCTAAACCCTAACCCTAACACTTACCCTAACCATAAGCCAAACCTAAACACAAACCCTAACCCTAATCCTAACCCTAACCCTAAACCTAACCCTAACCCTAACCCTAACCCTAAATCTAACCCAAACCCTAACCTAACCCTAAACCTAACACTAACTCAAACCCTCACTCTAACACTAACCCAAACCGTAACCCTAACCCTAACCCAAACCATAACCCAAATAATAACCCTAATTCTAACACTAACACTAACCCTCCTCCTTATCCTAACCCTAATCCTAACCCTAACCCTAACCCTAATTCTAACCCTAACCCTAACCCTAACCCTAACCCTAACCCTAACACAAACCCAAACCCTAATCTGAACACAAACCCTAACCCTAATCCTAAACCTAACCCTAACCCTAACCCAAACCCTAACCCTAACCCTAACCCAAACCCTAACCCTAATCCTAATCCGAACCCAAACCCTAACCCTAACCCTAAATCTAGCCCAAAACATAACCGAAACCGAAACCCTAACCCTAACCCTAACACTAAACTGTAACTCTAACACTTACCCTAACCATAACCCAAACCTAAACCCAAACCCTAACCCTAATCCTAACCCTAACCCTAACCCTAACCCTAATCATAGTCCTAACCCTAACCCTAACCCTAACCCTAACCTTAACCCTTACCCAAACCCAAACTCTAAACCTAACTCTAATCAGAACCCTAACCCTAAACCTAACTCTAACCCTAACCATAACCCTAACCCTAACCTAAAGCTAAACCTAACCATAACCCTAGCCCTAACCCTATACCTAACCAAACCTAAACCCTAAAGCTAATCATAACCCTTACCCTTACCCTAACCATAAAACAAAACCTAACCCTAAACGTAACTTTAACCCAAACCCTAACCCTAACCCTAAACCAAACCCTAATCTTAACACAAACCCTAACCCTAATCCTAACCCTAACCGTAACCCTAACTCAAACGTTAACCCTAACCCTAACCCTAACCCAAACCCTAACCCTAACCCTAACTCTAACCCAAACAGAAACCCTAACCCTAACCCTAATCCTAACCCTAACCCTAACCATAACCCTAATCCAACACCTCACCCTAACCCTAACTCTAACCCAAACCCTAACCTAAACCTCACCCTAACCCAAACCCTAACCCTAACCCTAACCCTAACCCTAACCCTAACCCAAACCCTAACCCTAACCCTAACCCTAACCCTAATGCTAAGCCTAAACCTAACCGTAACACTAACCCTAGTCCTAACCCTAACCCTAACCCAAACCCTAACACTAACCCTAACCCTAACCCAAACCCTAAATCAAACCCTAAACCTAACCCTAACCCTAACCTTAACCCTAACCCTAACCCTAAATGAAACACTAATCCTAAACCTAACCCTAACCCTAATGCTAACCCTAAACCTAATTCAAACTCAAACACTAACCCTAATCCTAACCTGAACCCAAACCCTAACCCTAAACCTAAATCTAGCCCAAAACATAACACAAACCGAAACCCTAAGACTAACACTAACCCTAACCCTAAATTGTAACCCTAACACTTACAATAACCATAACCCAAACCTAAACCCAAACCCTAACCCTAATCCTAACCCTAACCCTAACCCTAATCCTAGTCCTAAACCTAAACCTAACCCTAACCCTAACCCTACCCTTAACCCTTACCCAAAACCAAACTCTAAACCTAACTCTAATCGGAACCCTAACCCTAACCCTAACCCTAACTCTAACTCTAACCATAACCCTAACCCTAACCGTAAAGCTAAACCTAACCATAACCCTAACCCTAACCCTAAACCTAACCAAACCTAAACCCTAACCCAAACCCTAATCCTAACCCTAACCCTAACACTAAACCTAATCGAAAACCTAAACCCTAAACCTAATCCTAACGCTAACCCTAACCCTAAAACAAAACCTAACCCTAAACTTAACTTTAACCCAAACCCTAACCCTAACCCTAAACCAAACACTAATCTTAACACAAACCCTAACCCTAATCCTAACCCTAACCGTAACCCTAACTCAAACGTTAACCCTAACCCTAACCCTAACCCTGACCCAAACCCTAACCCTAACCCTAAACCTAACCCAAACCCAAACCCAAACCCTAACCATAACTCTAATCCTAAAACTAATGCTAACCCTAAACCTAACCCTAACCCTAGTCGTAACCCTAACCCTAACCCAAACCCTAACACTAACCCTAACCCTAACCCCAACCCTAAATCAAACCCTAAACCTAACCCTAAGCCTAACCTTAACCTAACCCTAACCCTAACTGAAACACTAATCCTAACCCTAACCCTAACCCTAATGCTAACCCTAAACCTAATTCAAACTCAAACCCTAACCCTAATCCTAACCCGAACGCAAACCCTAACCCTAACCCTAAACCTAACCCAAAATATAACCCAAACCGAAACCCTAACCCTAACCCTAAACCTAACCCTAAACCCTAACCCTAACACTTACCCTAACCATAACCCAAACCTAAACACAAACCTTAACCCTAATCCTAACCCTAAAACTAACCCTAATCCTAGTCCTATCCCTAACCCTAACCGTAACCCTAACCCTAACCTTAACCCTTACCCAAACCCAAACTCTAAACCTAACTCTAATCGGAACCCTAACCCTAACCCTAATCCTAACCCTAACCCTAACCATAACCCTAATCCAACACCTCACCCTAACCCTAACTCTAACCCAAACCCTAACCTAAACCTAAATCTAAACCAAACCCAAACCCTAACCCTAACCCTAACTCTAACCCAAACACTAACCTAACCCTAAACCTAACCCTAACTCAAACCCTCACTCTAACACTAACCCAAACCGTAACCCTAACCCTAACCCAAACCATAACCCAAATAATAACCCTAATCCTAACCCTAACACTAACCCTCATCCTTATCCTAACCCTAACCCTAACCCTAACCCTAACCCTAACCCTAATTCTAACCCTAACCCTAACCCTAACCCTAACCCTAACCCTAACCCTAACCCAAACCCAAACCCTAATCTTAACAAAAACCCTAACCCTAATCCTAACCCTAACCCTAACCCTAACCCAAACCCTAACCCAAACCCTAACCCTAAACCTAACCCTAACCCGAACCCTAACCCAAACCCTAACCCTAACCCTAATCCTAACCCTAATGCTAACCCTAAACCTAACCCTAACACTAACCCTAGTCCTAACCCTAACCCTAACCCAAACCCTTACACTAACCCTAAGCCTAACCCTAACCCTAAATCAAACCCTATCCATAACCCTAACCCTAACCCGAACGCAAACCCGAACTCTAACCCTAACCCTAACTGAAATACTTCTCCTAAACCTAACCCTAACACTAATGCTATCCCTAAACCTAATTCAAACTCAAACCCTAACCCTAATCCTAACCCTAAACCTAACCTTAACCCTTACCCAAACCCAAATTCTAAACATAACTCTAATCGGAACCCTAACCCTAACGCTAATCCTAACCCTAACCCTAACCATAACCCTAATCCAAAACCTCACCCTAACCCTAACTCTAACCCAAAGCCTAAGCTAACCCTAACTCTAAACCAAACCCAAACCGTAACCCTAACCCTAACTCTAACCCAAACCCTAACCTAACCCTAAACCTAACCCTAACTCAAACCCTAACTCTAACACTAACCCAAACCCTAACCCTAACACTAACCCAAACCATAACCCAAATAATAACCCTAATCCTAACCCTAACCTTAACCCTCATCCTTATCCTAACCCTAACCCTAACCCTAATTTTAAACCTTACCCTAGCCCTAACCCTAAACCTAACCCTAACCCTAACACAAACCCAAACCCTAATTTTGACACAAACCCTAACCCTAACCCTAACCCTAACTGAAATACTTATCCTAAACCTAACCCTAACCCTAATGCTAACGCTAAACCTAATTCAAACTCAAACCCTAACCCTAATCCTAACCCTAAACGTAACCTTAACCATTACCCAAACCCAAACTCTAAACATAACTCTAATCGGAACCCTAACCCTAAACCTAATCCTAACCCTAACACTAACC
>CM069551.1:4685000-4697500 GCA_035773235.1 Eospalax fontanierii | reverse complement strand
CCCAAACCTAAACACAAACCCTAACCCTAATCCTAACCCTAAACCTAACCCTAATCCTAGTCCTATCCCTAAACCTAACCGTAACCCTAACCCTAACCTTAACCCTTACCCAAACCCAAATTCTAAACCTAACTCTAATCGGAACCATAACCCTAACCCTAATCCTAACCCTAACCCTAACCCTAACCCTAACTGAAATACTTATCCTAAACCTAACCCTAACCCTAATGCTAACCCTAAACCTAATTCAAACTCAAACCCTAACCCTAATCCTAACCCGAACCCAAACCATAACCCTAACCCTAAACCTAACCCAAAATATAACCGAAACCGAAAACCTAACCCTAACCCTAACACTAACCCTCATCCTTATCCTAACCCTAAACCTAACTCTAAACCAAACCCTAACCTTAAGACAAACCCTAACCCTAACCCTAACCCTAACCCTAACCCTAACCCTAACCCTAACCCAAACCCTAACCCTAACCCTAACCCTAACCCTAACCCAAACCATAACCCAAATAATAACCCTAATCCTAACCCTAACACTAACCCTCATCCTTATCCTAACCCTAACCCTAACCCTAACTGAAACATTAATCCTAAACCTAACCCTAACCCTAATGCTAAGCCTAAACCTAATTCAAACTCAAACCCTAAGCCTAATCCTAACCCGAACCCAAACCCTAACCCTAACCCTAAACCTAACCCAAAATATAACCCGAACCGAAACCCTAACCCTAACCCGAAACCTAACCCTAAACCCTAACCCTAACACTTACCCTAACCATAACACAAACCTAAACACAAACCCTAACCCTAATCTTAACCCTAAACCTAACCCTAAACCTAGTCCTATCCCTAACCCTAACCGTAACCCTAACCCTAACCTTAACCCTTACCCAAACCCTAACCCTAACCCTAAACCTAGCCCAAAACATAACCCAAACCGAAACCCTAACCCTAACCCTAACCATAACCCTAACCCTAATCCTAGTCCTAACCCTAAACCAAACCCTAACCCTAACCCTACCCTTAACCCTTACCCAAACTCAAACTCTAAACCTAACTCTAATTGGAACCCTAAACCTAACCCTAACCCTAACGCTAACCCTAACCATAACCCTAACCCTAACCGTAAAGCTAAACCTAACCATAACCCTAACCCTAACCCTAAAACTAACCAAACCTAAACCCTAACCCAAACCCTAATCCTAACCCTAACCCTAACACTAAACCTAACCGAAAACCTAAACCCTAAACCTAATCCTAACCCAAACCCTAACCCTAAAAAAAACCTAACCCTAAACGTAACTTTAACCCAAACACTAAACCTAACCCTAAACCAAACCCTAATCTTAACACAAACCCTAACCCAAATCCTAATCCTAACCGTAACCCTAACTCAAACGTTAACCCTAACCCTAACCCAAACCCTAACCCTAACCCTAACCCTAACCCAAATCCAAACCCTAAACCTAACCCTAATCATAAAACTAATGCTAACCCTAACCCTAACGATAACCCTAATCGTAACCCTAACCCTAACCCAAACCCGAACACTGACCCTAACCCTAACCCTAACACTAAATCAAACCCTAAACCTAACCCTAACCCTAACCTTAACCTAACCCTAACCCTAACTGATACACTAATCCTTAACCTAACCCTAACCCTAATGCTAACCCTAAACCTAATTCAAACTCAAACCCTAAGCCTAATCCTAACCCGAACCCAAACCCTAACCCTAACCCTAAACCTAACCCAAAATATAACCCAAACCGAAACCCTAACCCTAACCCTAAACCTAACCCTAAACCCTAACCCTAACACTTACCCTAACCATAAGCCAAACCTAAACACAAACCCTAACCCTAACCCTCACCCTAAGCCTAAGCCTAACCCTAACCCTAACCCTAACCCTAAATCTAACCCAAACCCTAACCTAACCCTAAACCTAACACTAACTCAAACCCTCACTCTAACACTAACCCAAACCGTAACCCTAACCCTAACCCAAACCATAACCCAAATAATAACCCTAATTCTAACACTAACACTAACCCTCCTCCTTATCCTAACCCTAATCCTAACCCTAACCCTAACCCTAATTCTAACCCTAACCCTAACCCTAACCCTAACCCTAACCCTAACACAAACCCAAACCCTAATCTGAACACAAACCCTAACCCTAATCCTAAACCTAACCCTAACCCTAACCCAAACCCTAACCCTAACCCTAACCCAAACCCTAACCCTAATCCTAATCCGAACCCAAACCCTAACCCTAACCCTAAATCTAGCCCAAAACATAACCGAAACCGAAACCCTAACCCTAACCCTAACACTAAACTGTAACTCTAACACTTACCCTAACCATAACCCAAACCTAAACCCAAACCCTAACCCTAATCCTAACCCTAACCCTAACCCTAACCCTAATCATAGTCCTAACCCTAACCCTAACCCTAACCCTAACCTTAACCCTTACCCAAACCCAAACTCTAAACCTAACTCTAATCAGAACCCTAACCCTAAACCTAACGCTAACCCTAACCATAACCCTAACCCTAACCTAAAGCTAAACCTAACCATAACCCTAACCCTAACCCTAAACCTAACCAAACCTAAACCCTAAACCTAATCCTAACCCTAACCCTAACCCTAACCCTAAAACAAAACCTAACCCTAAACGTAACTTTAACCCAAACCCTAACCCTAACCCTAAACCAAACCCTAATCTTAACACAAACCCTAACCCTAATCCTAACCCTAACCGTAACCCTAACTCAAACGTTAACCCTAACCCTAACCCTAACCCAAACCCTAACCCTAACCCTAACTCTAACCCAAACAGAAACCCTAACCCTAACCCTAATCCTAACCCTAACCCTAACCATAACCCTAATCCAACACCTCACCCTAACCCTAACTCTAACCCAAACCCTAACCTAAACCTCACCCTAACCCAAACCCTAACCCTAACCCTAACCCTAACCCTAACCCTAACCCAAACCCTAACCCTAACCCTAACCCCAACCCCAATGCTAACCCTAAACCTAACCGTAACACTAACCCTAGTCCTAACCCTAACCCTAACCCAAACCCTAACACTAACCCTAACCCTAACCCAAACCCTAAATCAAACCCTAAACCTAACCCTAACCCTAACCTTAACCCTAACCCTAACCCTAAATGAAACACTAATCCTAAACCTAACCCTAACCCTAATGCTAACCCTAAACCTAATTCAAACTCAAACCCTAACCCTAATCCTAACCTGAACCCAAACCCTAACCCTAAACCTAAATCTAGCCCAAAACATAACACAAACCGAAACCCTAAGACTAACACTAACCCTAACCCTAGATTGTAACCCTAACACTTACAATAACCATAACCCAAACCTAAACCCAAACCCTAACCCTAATCCTAACCCTAACCCTAACCCTAATCCTAGTCCTAAACCTAAACCTAACCCTAACCCTAACCCTAACCTTAACCCTTACCCAAAACCAAACTCTAAACCTAACTCTAATCGGAACCCTAACCCTAACCCTAACCCTAACTCTAACTCTAACCATAACCCTAACCCTAACCGTAAAGCTAAACCTAACCATAACCCTAACCCTAACCCTAAACCTAACCAAACCTAAACCCTAACCCAAACCCTAATCCTAACCCTAACCCTAACACTAAACCTAATCGAAAACCTAAACCCTAAACCTAATCCTAACGCTAACCCTAACCCTAAAACAAAACCTAACCCTAAACTTAACTTTAACCCAAACCCTAACCCTAACCCTAAACCAAACACTAATCTTAACACAAACCCTAACCCTAATCCTAACCCTAACCGTAACCCTAACTCAAACGTTAACCCTAACCCTAACCCTAACCCTGACCCAAACCCTAACCCTAACCCTAAACCTAACCCAAACCCAAACCCAAACCCTAACCATAACTCTAATCCTAAAACTAATGCTAACCCTAAACCTAACCCTAACCCTAGTCGTAACCCTAACCCTAACCCAAACCCTAACACTAACCCTAACCCTACCCCCAACCCTAAATCAAACCCTAAACCTAACCCTAAGCCTAACCTTAACCTAACCCTAACCCTAACTGAAACACTAATCCTAACCCTAACCCTAACCCTAATGCTAACCCTAAACCTAATTCAAACTCAAACCCTAACCCTAATCCTAACCCGAACCCAAACCCTAACCCTAACGCTAAACCTAACCCTAAACCCGAACCCTAACACTTACCCTAACCATAACCCAAATCAAAACACAAACCCTAACCTTAATCCTAACCCTAAACCTAACCCTAATCCTAGTCCTATCCATAACCCTAACCGTAACCCTAACCCTAACCTTAACCCTTATCCAAACCCAAACTCTAAACCTAACTCTAATCGGAAGCCTAAACCTAACCCTAATCCTAACCCTAACCCTAACCATAACCCTAATCCAACACCTCACCCTAACCCTAACTCTAACCCAAACCCTAACCTAAACCTAACTCTAAACCAAACCCAAATCCTAACCCTAACCCTAACTCTAACCAAAACCCTAACCTAACCCTAAACCTAACCCTAACTCAAACCCTCACTCTAACACTAACCCAAACCGTAACCCTAACCCTAACCCAAACCATAACCCAAATAATAACCCTAATCCTAACCCTAACACTAACCCTCCTCCTTATCCTAACCCTAACCCTAACCCTAACCCTAATTCTAACCCTAACCCTAACCCTAACCCTAACCCTAACCCGAACCCAAACCCAAACCCTAATCTTAACACAAACCCTAACCCTAATCCTAACCCTAACCCTAACCCTAACCCAAACCCTAACCCTAACCCTAACCCTAACCCAAAACCTAACCCTAACCCTAACCCTAACCCTAACCAAAACCCTAACCCCAACCCTAATCCTAACCCTAATGCTAAGCCTAAACCTAACCCTAACACTAACCCTAGTCCTAAACCTAACCCTAACCCAAACGCTTACACTAACCCTAACCCTAACCATAACCCTAATCCAACACCTCACCCTAACCCTAACTCTAACCCAAAGCCTAACCTAACCCTAACTCTAAACCAAACCCATACCGTACCCCTAACCCTAACTCTAACCCAAACCCTAACCTAACCCTAAACCTAACCCTAACTCAAACCCTAACTCTAACACTAACCCAAACCCTAAACCTAACACTAACCCAAACCATAACACAAATAATAACCCTAATCCTAACCCTAACCTGAACCCTCATCCTTATCCTAACCCTAACCCTAAAACAAACCCAAACCCTAATTTTAAAACAAACCCTAACCCTAATCCTAACTCCAACCCTAAACCTAACCCAAACCCTAACCCTAACCCTAACCCTAACCCAAACCCTAAACCTAACCCTAACCTTAACCCTAACCCTAACCCTAACCCAAACCCTAACCCTAACCCTAATCCTAACCCTAATGCTAACCCTAAACGTAACCTTAACACTAACCCTAGTCCTAACCCTAACCCTAACCCAAACCCTAACACTAACCCTAACCCTAACCCTAAATCAAACCCTAAACTTAACCCTAACCCGAACCCTAACGCAAACCATAACCCAAATAATAACCCTAATCCTAACCCTAAACCTAACCCTCATCCTTATCCTAACCCTAACCATAACCCTAATTCTAACCCTAATCCTAACCCTAACCCAAAACCTAACCCTAACCCTAACCCTAACCATAATCTTAACACTAACCCTAACCCTAACACTAACCCAGATTCAAACCTAACCCTAACCCAAACCCTAACCCTAACCCTAACCCTAACCCAAACCCTAAACCTAACCCTAATCCTAACCCTAATGCTAACCCGAAACCTAACTCAAACTCAAACCCTAACCCTAAGCCTAACCCTAAACCAAACCCTAACCCTAACCCTAACCCTAACTAAAACCGTAACCCTAACACTAACCCTAACCCAAACCCTAACCCTAACCCTAATCCTAACCCTAATGCTAACCCTAAACCTAACTCAAACTCAAACCCTAACCCTAAGTCTAACCCTATCCTAAACCCTAAACCAAACCCTAACCCTAACCCTAACCCTAACTAAAACCCTAAAACTAACCCAACCGGAACCCAACCCGTAACCCTAACCCTAACCCTAACCCTAACACTAACCCTAACCCTAACCCTAACCTTAACCCAAACCCTAAACCTAACCCTAATCCTAACCCTAATGCTAACCCTAAACCTAACTCAAATTCAAACCCTAACCCTAAGCCTAACCCTAACCCAAACCCTAACCCTAACCCTAACCCTAACTAACACCCTATCACTACCCCAACCCGAACGCAAACCCTAACCCTAACCCGAAACTTAACCGAAAACCTAAACCTAACCGAAATCCTAAACCAAGACCTAACCCTAACACTAACTCTAACCCCAACCCTAACCCTAACCCTAACCCAAATGCTAACCCTAACCCTAACCCAAAACCTAAACCTAACCCTAAACCTAACCCTAACCGTAACACAATCCCTAACCCTAACCCTAAACCTAAACTTAGCCCCTAACCCCTAACCCCAAACCCTAACCCAAACCCTAACCCTAACCCTAAACCTAACCTTAAACCTAAACCTAGTCCTAACCCTAACCCTAACCCTAACCCTAACCCTAACCTTAACCCTTACCCAAACCCAAACTCTAACCCTAACCCTAACACTAATCCTAGTCTTAACCCTAACCCTAACCCTAACCCTAACCCTAACCCTAATCCTAACCCTAACCCTAACCATAACCCTAATCCAACACCTCACCCTAACCCTAACTCTATCCGAAACGCTAACCTAACCCTAACTCTAAACCAAACCCAAACCCTAACCCTAACCCTAACTCTAACCCAAACCCTAACCTAACCCTAAACCTAACCCTAACTCAAACCCTAACTCTAACACTAACCCAAACACTAACCCTAACCCTAACTCAAACCATAACCCAAATAATAACCCTAATCCTAAACCTAACCCTAACCCTAATCCTTATCCTAATCCTAACCCTAACCCTAACACTAACCCTAACACTAACCCTAACCCTAACCCTAACCCTAACCCAAACCCTAACCCTAACCCTAATCCTAACCCTAATGCTAACCCTAAACCTAACTCAAACTCAAACCCTAACTCTACGCCTAACCCTAACCCAAAACCTAACCCTAACCCTAACCCTAACCCTAAATAAAACCCTATCACTAACCCAACCCGAACGCAAACCCTAACCCTAACCCGAAACTTAACCGAAAACCTAAACCTAACGGTAATCCTAAACCAAACCCTAAACCTAACACTAACTCTAACCCTAACCATAACCCTAACCCTAACCCAAACGCTAACCCTAACCCTAACCCAAAACCTAAACCTAACCCTAAACCTAACACTAACCGTAACCCAATCCCTAACCCTAACCCTAAACCTAAACTTAACCCCTAACCCCTAACCCCAACCCCCAACCCAAACCCTAGCCCTAACCCTAACCCTAACCTTAACCCTTACCCAAAACCAAACTCTAAACCTAACTCTAATCGGAACCCTAACCCTAACCCTAATCCTAACCCTAACCCTAACCATAACCCTGATCCAACACCTCACCCTAACCCTAACTCTATCCCAAACCCTAACCTAACCCTAACTCTAATCCAAACCCAAACCCTAACCCTAACCCTAACTCTAACCCAAACCCTAACCTAACCCTAAACCTAACCCTAACTCAAACCCTAACTCTAACCCTAACCCTAACACTAACCCAGATTCAAACCTAACCCTAACCCAAACCCTAACCCTAACCCTAACCCTAACCCAAACCCTAACCCTAACCCTAATCCTAACCCTAATGATAACCCTAAACCTAACTCAAACACAAACCCTAACCCTAAGCTTAACCCTATCCGAAACCCTAACCCTAACCCTAACCCTAACCCTAACTAAAACCCTAACACTAACCCTAACCCTAACGCTAACCCAAACCCTAACCCTAACCCTAATCTTAACCCTAATGCTAACCCTAAACCTAACCCTAACACTAACCCTAGTCCTAACCCTAACCCTAACCCAAACCCTTACACTAACCCTAAGCCTAACCCTAACCCTAAATCAAACCCTAACCCTAAACCTAACCCTAACCCGAACCCAAACCCTAACCCTAACCCTAACCCTAACTGAAATACTAATCCTAAACCTCACCCGAACCCTAATGCTAACCCTAAACCTAATTCAAACTCAAACCCTAACCCTACTCCTAACCCGAACCCAAACCCTAACACTAACCCTAAACCTAACCCAAAACATAACCCAAACCGAAACCCAAACCCTAACCCTAACCCTAACCTAAACCCTAACCCTAACACTTAACCTAATCATAACCCAAACCTAAACCCAAACCCTAACCCTAATCCTAACCCTAACCCTAACCCTAAACCTAGTCCTAACCCTAACCCTAACCCTAACCCTAACCCTAACCTTAACCCTTACCCAAACCCAAACTCTAAACCAAACTCTAATCGGAACCCTAACCCAAACCCTAATCCTAACCCTAACCATAACCATAACCCTAATCCAACACCTCACGCTAACCCTATCTCTAACCTAAACCCTAACCTAAACCTAACTCTAAACCAAACCCAAACCCTAACCCTAACCCTAACTCTAACCCAAACCCTAACCTAACCCTAAACCTATCCCTAATTCAAACCCTAACTCTAACACTAACCCAAACCCTAACCCTAACCCTAACACAAACCATAACCCAAATAATAACCCTAACCCTAACCCTAACCCTAACCCTAACCCAAACCCTAATCTTAACACAAACCCTAACTCAATCCTAACCCTAACCCTAACCCTAACCCAAACCCTAACCCTAACCCTAATCCTAACCCAAACCCTAACCCTAACACTAACCCTAACCCTAATCCTAATCCTAATGCTAACCCTAAACCTAACCCTAACACTAACTCTCGTCCTAACCCTAACTCTAACCCTAACCCTAACCCTAACCGTAACCCTAACCCAAACCCTAACCCTAACCCTAACCCTAACCCTAACCCTAACCCTAACCCAAACCCTAAACCTAACCCTAACCCAAACCCTAACCGTAACCCTAAACCTAACCCTAACACTAACCCTAGTCCTAACCCTAACCCTAACCCAAACCCTAACAATAACCCTAACCCTAACCCTAACCCTAAATCAAACCCTAAACCTAACCCTAACGCTAACGTTAACCCTAACCCTAACCCAACCCGAAACACTAATCCTAAACCTAACCTTAACCCTAATGCTAACCCTAAACCTAATTCAAACTCAAACCCTTACCCTAATCCTAACCCGAACCCAAACCCTAACCCTAAACCTAAACCTAGCCCAAAACATAACCCAAACCGAAACCCTAACCCTAACCCTAACCCTAACCCTAAACTGTAACCCTAACACTTACCCTAACCATAACCCAAACCTAAACCCAAACCCTAACCCTAATCCTAACCCTAACCCTAACCCTAATCCTAGTCCTAACCCTAACCCTAACCCTAACCCTAACCCTAACCTTAACCCTTACCCAAACCCAAATTCTAAACCTAACTCTAATCGGAACCCTAACCCTAACCCTAACCCTAACGCTAGCCCTAACCATAACCCTAACCCTAACCGTAAAGCTAAACCTAACCACAAACCTAACCCTAACCCTAAACCTAACCAAACCTAAAACCTAACCCAAACCCTAATCCTAACCCTAACCCTAACAATAAAACTAACCGAAAACCTAAACCCTAAACCTAATCCTAACCCTAACCCTAACCCTAAAACAAAACCTAACCCTAAACGTAACTTTAACCCAAACCCTAACCCTAACCCTAAACCAAACCCTAATCTTAACACAAACTCTAATCCTAATTATAACCCTAACCGGAACCCTAACTCAAACGTTAACCCTAAACCTAACCCTAACCCAAACCCTAACCCTAACCCTAACCCTAACCCTAACCCAAACCCAAAACCTAACCCTAACCCTAATCCTAAAACTAATGCTAACCCTAAACCTAACCCTAACCTAGTCGTAACCCTAACCCTAACCCAAACCCTAACACTAACCCTAACCCTAACCCTAACCCTAAATCAAACCCTAAACCTAACCCTAACCCTAACCTTAACCTAACCCTAACCCTAACTGAAACACTAATCCTAAACCTAACCCTAACCCTAATGCCAACCCTAAACCTAATTCAAACTCAAACCCTAACCCTAATCCTAACCCGAACGCAAAACCTAACCCTAACCCTAAACCTAACCGAAAATATAACCCAAACCGAAACCCTAACCCTAACCCTAAACCTAACCCTAAACCCTAACCCTAACACTTACCCTAACCATAACCCAAACCTAAACACAAACCTTAACCCTAATCCTAACCCTAAAACTAACCCTAATCCTAGTCCTATCCCTAACCCTAACCGTAACCCTAACCCTAACCTTAACCCTTACCCAAACCCAAACTCTAAACCTAACTCTAATCGGAACCCTAACCCTAACCCTAATCCTAACCCTAACCCTAACCATAACCCTAATCCAACACCTCACCCTAACCCTAACTCTAACCCAAACCCTAACCTAAACCTAAATCTAAACCAAACCCAAACCCTAACCCTAACCCTAACTCTAACCCAAACACTAACCTAACCCTAAACCTAACCCTAACTCAAACCCTCACTCTAACACTAACCCAAACCGTAACCCTAACCCTAACCCAAACTATAACCCAAATAATAACCCTAATCCTAACCCTAACACTAACCCTCATCCTTATCCTAACCCTAACCCTAACCCTAACCCTAACCCTAACCCTAATTCTAACCCTAACCCTAACCCTAACCCTAACCCTAACCCTAACCCAAACCCAAACCCTAATCTTAACAAAAACCCTAACCCTAATCCTAACCCTAACCCTAACCCTAACCCAAACCCTAACCCAAACCCTAACCCTAAACCTAACCCTAACACGAACCCTAACCCAAACCCTAACCCTAACCCTAATCCTAACCCTAATGCTAACCCTAAACCTAACCCTAACACTAACCCTAGTCCTAACCCTAACCCTAACCCAAACCCTTACACTAACCCTAAGCCTAACCCTAACCCTAAATCAAACCCTATCCATAACCCTAACCCTAACCCGAACGCAAACCCGAACTCTAACCCTAACCCTAACTGAAATACTTATCCTAAACCTAACCCTAACACTAATGCTAACCCTAAACCTAATTCAAACTCAAACCCTAACCCTAATCCTAACCCTAAACCTAACCTTAACCCTTACCCAAACCCAAATTCTAAACATAACTCTAATCGGAACCCTAACCCTAACGCTAATCCTAACCCTAAACCTAACCATAACCCTAATCCAAAACCTCACCCTAACCCTAACTCTAACCCAAAGCCTAAGCTAACCCTAACTCTAAACCAAACCCAAACCGTAACCCTAACCCTAACTCTAACCCAAACCCTAACCTAACCCTAAACCTAACCCTAACTCAAACCCTAACTCTAACACTAACCCAAACCCTAACCCTAACACTAACCCAAACCATAACCCAAATAATAACCCTAATCCTAACCCTAACCTTAACCCTCATCCTTATCCTAACCCTAACCCTAACCCTAATTCTAAACCTTACCCTAGCCCTAACCCTAAACCTAACCCTAACCCTAACACAAACCCAAACCCTAATTTTGACACAAACCCTAACCCTAACCCTAACCCTAACTGAAATACTTATCCTAAACCTAACACTAACCCTAATGCTAACGCTAAACCTAATTCAAACTCAAACCCTAACCCTAATCCTAACCCTAAACGTAACCTTAACCATTACCCAAACCCAAACTCTAAACATAACTCTAATCGGAACCCTAACCCTAAACCTAATACTAACCCTAACACTAACCATAACCCTAATCCAACACCTCACCCTAACCCTAACTCTAACCCTAACCCAAACCCTAACCCTAACACTAACCCAAACCATAACCCAAATAATAACCCTAATCCTAACCCTAACTTTAACCCTCATCCTTATCCTAACCCTAACCCTAACCCTAATTCTAAACCTAAATCTAACCCTAACCCTAACCCTAACACAAACCCAAACCCTAATTTTAACAAAAACCCTAACCCTAATTCTAACTCCAACCCTAAACCTAACCCAAACACTAACCCTAACCCTAACCCTAATCGTAACCCTAATGCTAACCCTACTCTAACCCTAACACTAACCCTAGTCCTAACCCTAACCCTAACCCAAACCCTAACACTAACCCTAACCCTAACCCTAACCCTAAATCAAACCCTAAACCTAACCCTAACCCTAACCTTAACCCTAACCCTAACCCTAACTGAAACACTAATCCTAAACCTAACCCTAACCCTAATGCTAACCCTAAA
>CM069551.1:4670000-4675000 GCA_035773235.1 Eospalax fontanierii | reverse complement strand
CCTAACCCTAACCCAAACCCTAACCCTAACCCTAATCCTAACCCTAATGCTAACCCTAAACCTAACCCTAACACTAATCCTAGTCCTAACCCTAACCCTAACCCAAACCCTTACACTAACCCTAAGCGTTACCCTAACCCTAAATCAAACCCTAACCCTAACCCTAACCCTAACCCTAACCCGAACCCAAACCCTAACCCTAAACCTAACCCTAACTGAAATACTTATCCTAAACCTAACCCTAACCCTAATGCTAACCCTAAACCTAATTCAAACTCAAACCCTAAACCTAATCCTAACCCAAACCCAAACCATAACCCTAACCCTAAACCTAACCCAAAATATAACCCAAACCGAAACCCTAACCCTAACCCTAACCCTAACCCTAAACTTAAACTTAACCCTAAAGCCTAAACCTAACACGTACCCTAACCATAACCCAAACCTAAACACAAACCTTAACCCTAATCCTAACCCTAAACCTAAGCCTAATCCTAGTCCTATCCCTAAACCTAACCGTAACCCTAACCCTAACCTTAACCCTTACCCAAACCCAAATTCTAAACCTAACTCTAATCGGAACCATAACCCTAACCCTAATCCTAACCCTAACCCTAACCCTAACCCTAACTGAAATACTTATCCTAAACCTAACCCTAACCCTAATGCTAACCCTAAACCTAATTCAAACTCAAACCCTAACCCTAATCCTAACCCGAACCCAAACCATAACCCTAACCCTAAACCTAACCCAAAATATAACCGAAACCGAAACCCTAACTCTAACCCTAACACTAACCCTCATCCTTATCCTAACCCTAAACCTAACCCTAAACCAAACCCTAATCTTAAGACAAACCCTAACCCTAACCCTAACCCTAACCCTAACCCTAAACCAAACCCTAACCCTAACCCTAACCCTAACCCTAACCCAAACCATAACCCAAATAATAACCCTAATCCTAACCCTAACACTAACCCTCATCCTTATCCTAACCCTAAACCTAACCCTAACTGAAACATTAATCCTAAACCTAACCCTAACCCTAATGCTAAGCCTAAACCTAATTCAAACTCAAACCCTAAGCCTAATCCTAACCCGAACCCAAACCCTAACGCTAACCCTAAACCTAACCCAAAATATAACCCAAACCGAAACCCTAACCCTAACCCTAAACCTAACCCTAAACCCTAACCCTAACACTTACCCTAACCATAACACAAACCTAAACACAAACCCTAACCCTAATCCTAACCCTAAACCTAAACCTAAACCTAGTCCTATCCCTAACCCTAACCGTAACCCTAACCCTAACCTTAACCCTTACCCAAACCCTAACCCTAACCCTAAACCTAGCCCAAAACATAACCCAAAACGAAACCCTAACCCTAACCCTAACCATAATCCTAACCCTAATCCTAGTCCTAACCCTAAACCGAACCCTAACCCTAACCCTACCCTTAACCCTTACCCAAACCCAAACTCTAAACCTAACTCTAATTGGAACCCTAACCCTAACCCTAACCCTAACGCTAACCCTAACCATAACCCTAACCCTAACCGTAAAGCTAAACCTAACCATAACCCTAACCCTAACCCTAAAACTAACCAAACCTAAACCCTAACCCAAACCCTAATCCTAACCCTAACCCTAACACTAAACCTAACCGAAAACCTAAACCCTAAACCTAATCCTAACCCAAACCCTAACCCTAAAACAAAACCTAACCCTAAACGTAACATTAACCCAAACACTAAACCTAACCCTAAACCAAACCCTAATCTTAACACAAACCCTAACCCAAATCCTAAACCTAACCGTAACCCTAACTCAAACGTTAACATTAACCCTAACCCAAACCCTAACCCTAACCCTAACCCTAACCCAAACCCAAACCCTAAACCTAACCCTAATCATAAAACTAATGCTAACCCTAAACCTAACGATAACCCTAGTCGTAACCCTAACCCTAACCCAAACCCGAACACTAACCCTAACCCTAACCCTAACCCTAAATCAAACCCTAAAGCTAACCCTAACCCTAACCTTAACCTAACCCTAACCCTAACTGAAACACTAATCCTAAACCTAACCCTAACCCTAATGCTAACCCTAAACCTAATTCAAACTCAAACCCTAAGCCTTATCCTAACCCGAACCCAAACCCTAACCCTAACCCTACACCTAACCCAAAATATAACCCAAACCCAAACCCTAATCCTTACCCTAAACCTAACCCTAAACCCTAACCCTAACACTTACCCCAACAATAAGCCAAACCTAAACACAAACCCTAACCCTAATCCTAACCCTAACCCTAAACCTAACCCTAACCCTAACCCTAACCCTAAATCTAACCCAAACCCTAACCTAACCCCAAACCTAACACTAACTCAAACCCTCACTCGAACACTAACCCAAACCGATACCCTAACCCTAACCCAAACCATAACCCAAATAATAACCCTAAGCCTTACCCTAACACTAACCCTCCTCCTTATCCTAACCCTAATCCTAACCCTAACCCTAACCCTAATTCTTACCCTAACCCTAACCCTAACCCTAACCCTAACTCTAACCCTAACACAAACCCAAACCCTAATCTTAACACAAACCCTAACCCTAATCCTAAACCTAACCCTAACCCTAACACAAACCCTAACCCTAACCCTAACCCAAACCCTAACCCTAATCCTAATCCGAACCCAAACCCTAAACCTAACCCTAAATCTAGCCCAAAACATTACCGAAACCGAAACCCTAACCCTAACCCTAACACTAAACTGTAACTCTAACACTTACCCTAACCATAACCCAAACATAACCCAAACCCTAACCCTAATCCTAACCCTAACCCTAACCCTAACCCTAATCCTAGTCCTAACCCTAACCCTCCCTACCCCCAACCCTACCCTTAACCCTTCCCCAAACCCAAACTCTAACCCTAACTCTAATCAGACCCCTAACCCTAAACCTAACGCTAACCCTAACCATAACCCTAACCCTAACCTAAAGCTAAACCTAACCATAACCCTAACCCTAACCCTAAAACAAAACCTAACCCTAAACGTAACTTTAACCCAAACCCTAACCCTAACCCTAAACCAAACCCTAATCTTAACACAAACCCTAACCCTAATCCTAACCCTAACCGTAACCCTAACTCAAACGTTAACCCTAACCCTAACGCTAACCCAAACCCTAACCCTAACCCTAACTCTAACCCAAAGCGAAACCCTAACCCTAACCCTAATCCTAAAACTAATGCTAAACCTAAACCTAACCCTAACCCTAGTCGTGACCCTAACCCTAACCCAAACCCTAACACTAACCCTAACCCTAACCCTAACCCTAACCCTAAATCAAACCCTAAACCTAACCCTAACCCAAACCCTAACCTTAACACAAACCCTAACCCTAATCCTAACCCTAACCCTAACCCTAACCCAAACCCTAACCCTAAACCTAACCCTAACCCAAACCCTAACCCTAACCCTAACCCTAACCCTAACCCTAACCCAAACCCTAACCCTAACCCTAATCCTATCCCTAATGCTAACCCTCAACCTAACCCTAACACTAACCCTAGTCCTAACCCTAACCCTAACCCAAACCCTAACACTAACCCTAACCATAACCCTAACCCTAACCCTAACCCTAAATCAAACCCTTAACCTAACCCTAACCCTAACGTCAACCCTAACCCTAACCCTAACTGAAACACTAATCCTAAACCTAACCCTAACCCTAACTCAAACCCTAACCCTAATCCTAACCCTAACCCTAACCCTAACCCAAACGATAACCCTAACCCTAACCCTAACCCTAACCCAAACCCTAACCCTAACACTAACCCTAAACCTAACCCTAATTCTAACCCTAATGCTAACCCTAAACATAACCCTAACACTAACCGTAGTCCTAACCCTAACCCTAGCCCAAACCCTTACACTAACCCTAAGCCTAACCCTAACCCTAAATCAAACCCTAACCCTAACCCTAACCCTAACCCTAACCCGAACTCAAACCCTAACCCTAACCCTAACCCTAACTGAAATACTTATACTAAACCTAACCCTAACCCTAATGCTAACCCTAAACCTAATTCAAACTCAAACCCTAACCCTAATCCTAACCCTAAACCTAACTTTAACACTTACCCAAACCCAAACTCTAAACATAACTCTAATCAGAACCCTAAACCTAACCCTAATCCTAACCCTAACCCTAACCATAACCCTAATCCAATACCTCTCCCTAACTCTAACTCTAACCCAAAGCCTAACCTAGTCCTAACTCTAAACCAAACCCAAACCGTAACCCTAACCCTAACTCTAACCCAAACCCTAACCTAACCCTAAACCTAACCCTAACTCAAACCCTAACTCTAACACTAACCCAAACCCTAATCCTAACACTAACCCAAACATAACCCAAATAATAACCCTAATCCTAACCCTAACCTTAACCCTCATCCTTATCCTAACCCTAACCCTAACCCTAATTCTAAACCTAACCCTAACCCTAACCCAAACCCTAACCCTAACCCTAATCCTAACCCTAAACCTAACCCTAACACTAACCCTAGTCCTAACCCTAACCCTAACCCAAACCCTAACACTAACCCTAACCCTAACCCTAACCCTAAATCAAACCCTTAACCTAACCCTAACCCTAACGTCAACCCTAACCCTAACCCTAACTGAAACACTAATCCTAAACCTAACCCTAACCCTAACCCAAACCCTAACCCTAATCCTAACCCTAACCCTAACCCTAACCCAAACGCTAACCCTAACCCTAACCCTAACCCTAACCCAAACCCTAACCGTAACCCTAACCCTAAACCTAACCCTAATTCTAACCCTAATGCTAACCCTAAACCTAACCCTAACACTAACCGTAGTCCTAACCCTAACCCTAGCCCAAACCTTTTCACTAACCCTAAGCCTAACCCTAAGCCTAAATCAAACCCTAACCCTAACCCTAACCCTAACC
>CM069551.1:4650000-4660000 GCA_035773235.1 Eospalax fontanierii | reverse complement strand
ACCTAACCCTAACCCTAATGCTAACACTAAACCTAATTCAAACTCAAACCCTAACCCTAATCCTAACCCGAACTCAAACCCAAACCCTAACCCTAAACCGAGCCCAAAACATAACCCAAACGGAAACCCTAACCCTAACCCTAAACTGTAACCCTAACACTTACCCTAACCATAACCCAAACCTAAACCCAAACCCTAACCCTAATCCTATCCCTAACACTAACCCTAAACCTAGTCCTAACCCTAACCCTAACCCTAACCCTAAACCTAACCCTAACCTTAACCATTACCCAAACCCAAACTCTAAACCTAACTCTACTCGGAACCCTAACCCTAACCCTAACCCTAACGCTAACACTAACCATAACCCTAACAATAACCTTAAAGCTAAACCTAACCATAACCCTAACCCTAACCCTAAACCTAACCAAACCTAAACCCTAACCCAAACCCTAATCCTAACCCTAACCCTAACACTAAACCTAACCGAAAACCTAAACCCTAACCCTAATCCTAACCCTAACCCTAACCCTAAAACAAAACCTAACCCTAAACGTAACTTTAACCCAAACCCTAACCCTAACCCTAAACCAAACCCTAATCTTAACACAAACCCTAACCCTAATCCTAACCCTAACCGTAACCCTAACTCTAACGATAAACCTAACCCTAACCCTAACCCAAACCCTAACCCTAACCCTAAACCTAACCCAAACCCAAACCCTAACCCTAAACCTAATCCTAAAACTAATGCTAACCCTAAACCTAACCCTAACACTAGTCGTAACCCTAACCCTAACCCAAACCCTAACACTAACCCTAACCCTAACCGTAACCCTTACCCAAACCCAAACTCTAAACCTAACTCTAATCGGAACCCTAACCCTAAACCTAACCCTAACGATAACCCTAACCATAACCTTAAACCTAACCGTAAAGCTAAACCTAACCATAACCCTAACCCTAACCCTAAAGCTAACCAATCCTAAAGCCTAACCCAAACCCTAATCCTAACTCTAACCCTAACACTAAACCTAACAGAAAACCTAAACCCTAACCCTAATCCTAACCCTAACCCTAACCCTAAAACAAAACCTAACCCTAAACGTAACTTTAACCCAAACCCTAACTCTAACCCTAAACCAGACCCTAATCTTAACACAAACCCTAACCCTAATCCTAACCCTAAGCGTAAACCTCACTCAAACGTTAAACGTAACCCTAACCCTAACCCTAACCATAACCCTAATCCAACACCTCACCCTAACCCTAACTCTAACCCAAACCCTAACCTAAACCTAACTCTAAACCAAACCCAAACCCTAACCCAAACCCTAACTCTAACCCAAACCCTAACCTAACCCTAAACCTAACCCTAACTCAAACCCTCACTCTAACACTAACCCAAACCGTAACCCTAACCCTAACCCAAACTATAACCCAAATAATAACCCTAATCCTATCCCTAACACTAACCTTCATCCTTATCCTAACCCAAACCCTAACCCTAACCCTAACCCTAACCCAAACCCTAACCCTAAACCTAACCCTAACCCTAACCCAAACACTAACCCTAACCCTTATCCTAACCCTAATGCTAACCCTAAACCTAACCCTAACACTAAACCTAGTCCTAACCCTGACCATAACCCAATCCCTTACCCAGACCCTAAGCCTAACCCTAACCCTAAAACAAACCCTAACCCTAACCCTAACCCTAACCCGAACGCAAACCCTAACCCTAACAATAACCCTAACTGAAATACTTATCCTAAACCTAACCCTAACCCTAATGCTAACCCTAAACCTAATTCAAACTCAAACCCTAACCCTAATCCTAACCCTAAACCTAACCTTAACCCTTACCCAAACCCAAACTCTAAACATAACTCTAATCGGAACCCTAACCCTAACCCTAACCCTAATCCTAACCCTAACCCTAACCATAACCCTAATCCAACACCTCACTCTAACCCTAACTCTAACCCAAAGCCTAACCTAACCCTAACTCTAAACCAAACCCAAACCGTAACCCTAACCCTAACTCTAACCCAAAACCTAACCTAACCCTAAACCTAACCCTAACTCAAACCTTAACTCTAACACTAACCCAAATCCTAACCCTAACACTAACCCAAACCATAACCCAAATAATAACCCTAATCCTAACCCTAACCTTAACCCTCATCCTTATCCTAACCCTAACCCTAACCCTAATTCTAAACCTAAACCTAACCCTAACTCTAACCCTAACCCTAACCCTAACCCTAACACAAACCCAAACCCTAATTTTAACACTAACCCTAACCCTAATCCTAACTCCAACCCTAAACCTAACCCAAACCCTAACCCTAACCCTAACCCTAAACCAAACCCTAACCCTAACCCTAACCCTAACCCCAACCCTAACCCAAACCCTAACCCTAACCCTAATCCTAACCCTAATGCTAAACCTAAACCTAACCCTAACACTAACCCTAGTCCTAACCCTAACCCAAACCCTAACACTAACCCTAACCCTAACCCTAACCCTAAATCAAACCCTAAACCTAACCCTAACAATAACCTTAACCCTAACCCTAACCCTAACTGAAACACTAATCCTAAACCTAACCCTAACCCTAATGCTAACCTTAAACCTAATTCAAACTCAAACCCTAACCCTAATCCTAACCCGAAGCCAAACCCTAACCCTAACCCTAAACCTAGCCCAAAACATAACCCAAACCGAAACCCTAACCCTATCCCTAACCCTAACCCTAAACTGTAACCCTAACACTTACCCTAAAAATAACCCAAACCTAAACCCAAACCCTAACCCTAATCCTAACCCTAACACTAACCCTAATCGTAGTCCAAACCCTAACCCTAACCCTAACCCTAACCTTAACCCTTACCCAAAACCAAACTCTAAACCTAACTCTACTCGGAACCCTAACCCTAACCCTAACCCTAACCATAACCCTAACCATAACCCTAACAATAACCGTAAAGCTCAACCTAACCATAACCCTAACCCTAACCCTAAACCTAACCAAACCTAAAACCTAACCCAAACCCTAATCCTAACCCTAACACTAAACCTAAGCGAAAATCTAAACCCTAACCCTAATCCTAACCCTAACCCTAACCCTAAAACAAAACCTAACCCTAAACGTAACTTTAACCTAAACCCAAACCCTAACCCTAAAGCAAACCCTAATGTTAACACAAACCCTAACCTTAATCCTAAACCTAAGGGTAACCCTAACTCAAACGTTAACCCTAACCCTAACCCTAAACCAATCCCTAACCCTATACCTAACCCAAACACTAAACCTAACCCTAACCCTAATCCTAAAACTAATGCTAACCCTAAACCTAACCCTAATCCTAGTCGTAACCCTAACCCTATCCCAAACCCTCACACTAACCCTAACCTTAACCCTAACCCTAAATCAAACCCTAAACCTAACCCTAACCCTAACCTTAACCTAACCTTAACCCTAAATGAAACACTAATCCTAAACCTAACCCTAACCCTAATGCTAACCCTAAACCTAATTCAAACTCAAACCCTAACCCGAACCCAAACCCTAACCCTAACGCTAAACCTAACCCAAAATATAACCCAAACCGAAACCCTAACCCTAACCCTAAACCTAACCCTAAACCCTAACCCTAATCCTAGTCCTATCCCTAACCCTAACCGTAACCGTAACCCTAAACTTAACCCATACCCAAACCCAAACTCTAAACCTAACTCTACTCGGAACCCTAACCCTAACCCTAACCCTAACCCTAAACCTAACGCTAACCCTAACCCTAACCCTAACCCTAACCCAAACCATAACCCAAATAATAACCCTAATCCTAACCCTAACACTAACCCTCATCCTTATCCTAACCCTAACCCTAACCCTAACCCTAACCCTAACCCTAACTCTAACCCTAATTCTAACCCTAACCCTAACCCTAACCCTAACCCTAACCCAAACCCAAACCCTAATCTTAACACAAACCCTAACCCTAATCCTAACCCTAACCCTAACCCTAACCCAAACCCTAACCCTAACCCTAACCCTAACCCAAACCCCAAACCTAATGCATACCCTAACCCAAACCCTAACCCAAACCCTAATCCTAACCCTAACCCTAACACTAAACCTAACCGAAAACCTAAAGCCTAACCCTAATCCTAACCCTAACCCTAACCCTAAAACAAAACCTAACCCTAAACGTAACTTTAACCCAAACCCTAACTCTAACCCTAAACCAGACCCTAATCTTAACACAAACCCTGACCCTAATCCTAACCCTAACCGTAACCCTAACTCAAACGTTAAACGTAACCCTAACCCTAACCCTAACCATAACCCTAATCCAACACCTCACCCTAACCCTAACTCTAACCCAAACCCTAACCTAAACCTAACTCTAAACCAAACCCAAACCCTAACCCAAACCCTAACTCTAACCCAAACCCTAACCTAACCCTAAACCTAACCCTAACTCAAACCCTCACTCTAACACTAACCCAAACCGTAACCCTAACCCTAACCCAAACCATAACCCAAATAATAACCCTAATCCTAACCCTAACACTAACCCTCATCCTTATCCTAACCCAAACCCTAACCCTAACCCTAACCCTAACCCAAACCCTAACCCTAAACCTAACCCTAACACTAACCCAAACACTAACCCTAACCCTAATCCTAACCCTAATGCTAACCCTAAACCTAACCCTAACACTAAACCTAGTCCTAACCCTGACCATAACCCAAACCCTTACCCTAACCCTAACCCTAACCCTAACCCGAACGCAAACCCTAACCCTAACAATAACCCTAACTGAAATACTTATCCTAAACCTAACCCTAACCCTAATGCTAACCCTAAACCTAATTCAAACTCAAACCCTAACCCTAATCCTAACCCTAAACCTAACCTTAACCCTTACCCAAACCCAAACTCTAAACATAACTCTAATCGGAACCCTAACCCTAACCCTAACCCTAACCATAACCCTAATCCAACACCTCACCCTAACCCTAACTCTAACCCAAAGCCTAACCTAACCCTAACTCTAAACCAAACCCAAACCGTAACCCTAACCCTAACTCTAACCCAAAACCTAACCTAACCCTAAACCTAACCCTAACTCAAACCTTAACTCTAACACTAACCCAAATCCTAACCCTAACACTAACCCAAACCATAACCCAAATAATAACCCTAATCCTAACCGTAACCTTAACCCTCATCCTTATCCTAACCCTAACCCTAACCCTAATTCTAAACCTAAACCTAACCCTAACCCTAACCCTAACCCTAACCCTAACCCTAACACAAACCCAAACCCTAATTTTAACACTAACCCTAACCCTAATCCTAACTCCAACCCTAAACCTAACCCAAACCCTAACCCTAACCCTAACCCTAAACCAAACCCTAACCCTAACCCTAACCCTAACCCTAACCCTAACCCAAACCCTAACCCTAACCCTAATCCTAACCCTAATGCTAAACCTAAACCTAACCCTAACACTAACCCTAGTCCAAACCCTAACCCAAACCCTAACACTAACCCTAACCCTAACCCTAACCCTAAATCAAACCCTAAACCTAACCCTAACAATAACCTTAACCCTAACCCTAACCCTAACTGAAACACTAATCCTAAACCTAACCCTAACCCTAATGCTAACCCTAAACCTAATTCAAACTCAAACCCTAACCCTAATCCTAACCCGAAGCCAAACCCTAACCCTAACCCTAAACCTAGCCCAAAACATAACCCAAACCGAAACCCTAACCCTATCCCTAACCCTAACCCTAAACTGTAACCCTAACACTTACCCTAAAAATAACCCAAACCTAAACCTAAACCCTAACCCTAATCCTAACCCTAACACTAACCCTAATCGTAGTCCTAACCCTAACCCTAACCCTAACCCTAACCCTAACCTTAACCCTTACCCAAACCCAAACTCTAAACCTAACTCTACTCGGAACCCTAACCCTAACCCTAACCCTAACCATAACCCTAACCATAACCCTAACAATAACCGTAAAGCTCAACCTAACCATAACCCTAACACTAACCCTAAACCTAACCAAACCTAAAACCTAACCCAAACCCTAATCCTAACCCTAACACTAAACCTAAGCGAAAACCTAAACCCTAACCCTAATCCTAACCCTAACCCTAACCCTAAAACAAAACCTAACCCTAAACGTAACTTTAACCTAAACCCAAACCCTAACCCTAAACCAAACCCTAATCTTAACACAAACCCTAACCCTAATCTTAACCCTAACCGTAACCCTAACTCAAATGTTAACCCTAACCCTAACCCTAAACCAAACCCTAACCCTAAACCTAACCCAAACCCAAACCCTAACCCTAACCCTAATCCTAAAACTAATGCTAACCCTAAACCTAACCCTAACCCTAGTCGTAACCCTAACCCTAACCAAAACCCTAACACTAACCCTAACCCTAACCCTAACCCTAAATCAAACCCTAAACCTAACCTTAACCTAACCTTAACCCTAAATGAAACACTAATCCTAAACCTAACCCTAACCCTAATGCTAACCCTAAACCTAATTCAAACTCAAACCCTAACCCGAACCCAAACCCTAACCCTAACGCTAAACCTAACCCACAACATAACCCAAAACGAAACCCTAACCCTAACCCTAACCGTAACCCTAAACCCTAACCCTAACACTTACCCTAATCATAACCGAAACCTAAACCCAAACCCTGAACATAATCCTAACCCTAACCCTAACCCTAATCGTAATCCTAACCCTAACCCTAACCCTAACCCTAACCGTAACCCTAACCTTAAGCCTTACCCAAACCCAAACTCTAAACCAAACTCTAATCGGAACCCTAATCCTAACCCTAATCCTAACCCTAACCCTAACCATAACCCTAATCCAACACCTCACGCTAACCCTATCATTAACCTAAACCCTAACCTAAACCTAACTCTAAACCAAACCCAAACCCTAACCCTAACCCTAACTCTAACCCAAACCCTAACCTAACCCTAAACCTATCCCTAATTCAAACCCTAACTCTAACACTAACCCAAACCCTAACCCTAACCCTAACACAAACCATAACCCAAATAATAAACCTAACCCTAACCCTAACCCTAACCCTAACCCTAACCCTAACCTTAACCCTAACCATAATTCTAACCCTAACCCGAACCCTAACCCTAACCCTAACCCTAACCCTAACCCAAACCCAAACCCTAATCTTAACACAAACCCTAACCCTAATCCTAACCCTAACCCTAACCCTAACCCAAACCCTAACCCTAAACCTAAACCTAACCCAAACCCTAACCCTAACCCTAACCCTAACCCTAATCCTAACCCTAAACCAAACCCTAATCTTAACACAAACCCTAACCCTAATCCTAACCCTAACCCTAACCCTAACTCAAACGTTAACCCTATCCCTAACCCTAACCCAAACCCTAACCCTAACCCTAAACCTAACCGTAACCCTAACCCTAACCCTAACCCTAACCCTAACCCTAAACCTAACCCATACCCAAACCCTAACCCTAACCCTAATCCTAAAACTAATGCTAACCCTAAACCTAACCCTAACCCTAGTCGTAACCCTAACCCTAACCCAATCCCTAACACTAATCCTAACCCTAACCCTAACCCTACATCAAACCCTAAATCTAACCCTAACCCTAACCTTAACCTAACCCTAACCCTAACTGAAACACTAATCCTAAACCTAACCCTAACCCTAATGGTAACCCTAAACCTAATTCAAACTCAAACCCTAACCCTAATCCTAACCTGAACCCAAACCCTAACCCTAACCCTAAACCTAACCCAAAATATAACCCAAACCGAAACCCTAACCCTAACCCTAAACCTAACCCTAAACCCTAAACCTAACACTTACCCTAACGATAACCCAAACCTAAACACAAACCCTAACCCTAATCCTAACCCTAAACCTAACCCTAATCCTAGTCCTATCCCTAACCCTAACCTTAATCCAAACCCTAAACTTAAAAAATACCCAAACCCAAACTCTAAACCTAATTCTAATCTGAACCCTAACCCTAACCCTAATCCTAACCCTAACCCTTACCATAACCCTAACCCAAACCCAAACCCTAATCTTAACACAAACCCTACGCCAATCCTAACCCTAACCCTAACCCTAACCCAAACCCTAACCCTAACCCTAATCCTAACCCAAACCCTAACCCTAACCCTAACCCTAACCCTAACCCTAATCCTAATCCTAATGCTAACCCTAAACCTAACCCTAACACTAACCCTCGTCCTAACCCTAACCCTAACCCTAACCCTAACCCTAACCCTAACCCAAACCCTAACCTAATCCTAACCCTAACCCTAACTCAAACCCTAACCATAACCCTAACCCTAACCCAAACCCTAACCCTAACCCTAACCCTAACCCTAACCCTAACCCTAACCCTAACCTTAACCCTAACCCTAACCCAAACCCTAACCCTAACCCTAATCCTAACCCTAACACAAACCCTAACAATAACCCTAACCCTAACCCTAAATCAAACCCTAAACCTAACCCTAAACCTAACCCGAACCCAAACCCTAACCCTAACCCTAACCCTAACTGAAACACTAATCCTAAACCTAACCCGAACCCTAATGCTAACCCTAAACCTAATTCAAACTCAAACCCTAACCCTAATCCTAACACGAACCCAAACCCTAACCCTAACACTAAACCTAACACAAAACATAACCCAAACCGAAACCCTAACCCTAATCCTAACCCTAACCCTAAACCCTAACCCTAACACTTACCCTAATCATAACCGAAACCTAAACCCAAACCCTAACCCTAATCCTAACCCTAACCCTAATCTTAGTCCTAACCCTAACCCTAACCCTAACCCTAACCGTAACCCTAACCTTAACCCTTACCCAAACCCAAACTCTAAACCAATCTCTAATCGGAACCCTAACCCTAACCCTAATCCTAACCCTAACCCTAACCATAACCCTAATCCAACACCTCACGCTAACCCTATCTCTAACCTAAACCCTAACCTAAACCTAACTCTAAACCAAAGCCAAACCCTAATCCTAACCCTAACTCTAACCCAAACCCTAACCTAACCCTAAACCTATCCCTAATCAAACACTAACCCAAACCCTAATGCTAACCCTAACACAAACCATAACCCAAATAATAACCATAACCCTAACCCTATCCCTAACCCTAACCTTAACCCTAACCATAATTCTAACCCTAACCCGAACCCTAACCCTAAGCCTAACCCTAACACTAACCCAAACCCAAACCCTAATCTTAACACAAACCCAAACCCTAATCCTAACCCTAACCCTAACCCTAACCCAAACCCTAACCCTAACCCTAAACCTAACCCAAACCCTAACCCTAAACCTAACCCTAACCCTAATCCTAACCCTAATGCTAACCCTAAACCTAACCCTAACATTAACCCTCGTCCTAACCCTAACCCTAACCCTAAATCTAACCCTAACCCTAACCTTAACCCTAACCCTAACACAAACCCTAACCCTAACCCTAATCATAACCCCAATGCTAACCCTAAACCTAACCCTAACACTAACCCTAAACCCTAAGCCTAACACTTACCCTAATCATAACTGAAACCTAAACCCAAACCCTAACCATAATCCTAACCCTAACCCTAACCCTAATCCTAGTCCTAACCCTAACCCTAAACCTAACCCTAACCGTAACCCTAACCTTAACCCTTACCCAAACCCAAACTCTAAACCAAACTCTAATCGGAACCCTAACCCTTACCCTAATCCTAACCCTAACCCTAACCATAACCCTAATCCAACAACTCACGCTAACCCTATCTCTAACCTAAACCCTAACCTAAACCTAACTCTAAACCAAACCCAAACCCTAACCCTAACCCTAACTCTAACACAAACCCTAACCTAACCCTAAACCTATCCCTAATTCAAACCC
>CM069551.1:4642500-4645000 GCA_035773235.1 Eospalax fontanierii | reverse complement strand
TGCTAAAACTAATGCTAACCCTAAACCTAACCCTAACCCTAGTCGTAACCCTAACCCTAACCCAAACCCTAACACTAACCCTAACCCTAACCCTTACCCTACATCAAACCCTAAACCTAACCCTAACCCTACCCTTAACCTAACCCTAACCCTAACTGAAACACTAATCCTAAACCTAACCCTAATCCTAATGCTAACCCTAAACCTAATTCAAACTCAAACCCTAACCCTAATCCAAACCCGATCCCAAACCCTAACCCTAACCCTAAACCTAACCCAAAATATAACCCAAACCGAAACCCTAACCCTAACCCTAAACCTAACCCTAAACCCTAACCCTAACACTTACCCTAACCATAACCCAAACCTAAACACAAACCCTAACCCTAATCCTAACCCTAAACCTAACCCTAATCCTAGTCCTATTCCTAACCCTAACCGTAACCCTAACCCTAAACTTAACCCATACCCAAACCCAAACTCTAAACCTAACTCTAATCCGAACCCTAACCCTAACCCTAATCCTAACCCTAACCCCAACCATAACCCTAATCCAACACCTCACCCTAACCCTTACTCTAACCCAAACCCTAACCTAAACCTAACTCTAAACCAAACCCAAACCCTAACCCTAACCCTAACTCTAACCCAAACCCTAACCTAACCCTAAACCTAAACATAACTCAAACCCTCACTCTAACACTAACCCAAACCGTAACCCTAACCCTAACCCAAACCATAACCCAAATAATAACCCTAATCCTAACCCTAACACTAACCCTCATCCTTATCCTAACCCTAACCCTAACCCTAACCCTAATTCTAAAACTAACCCTAACCCTAACGCTAACCCTAACCCTAACCCAAACCCATACCCCAATCTTAACACAAACCCTAACCCTAATCCTAACCCTAACCCTAACCCTAACCCAAACCCTAACCCTAACCCTAACCCAAACCCATACCCCAATCTTAACACAAACCCTAACCCTAATCCTAACCCTAACCCTAACCCTAACCCAAACCCTAACCCTAACCCTAACCCAAACCCATACCCCAATCTTAACTCATACCCTAACCCTAATCCTAACCCTTACCCTAACCTTAACGCAAACCGTTACCCATTCCCTAATCCTTACCCTAATGCTTACCCTTAACCTAACCCTAACACTAACCCTATTCCTAACCCTAACCCTAACCCAAACTCTAACAATAACCCTAACCCTAACCCTAAATCAAACCCTAAACCTAACCCTAAACCTAACCCGAACCCAAACCCTAACCCTAACCCTAAACCTAACCCTAACTTAAACACTAATCCTAAACCTAACCCGAACCCTAATGCTAACCCTAAACCTAATTCAAACTCAAACCCTAACCCTAATCCTAACCCGAAGCCAAACCCTAACCCTAACCCTAAACCTAACACAAAACATAACCCAAACCGAAACCCTAACCCTAACCCTAACCCTAACCCTAAACCCTAACCCTAACACTTACCCTAATCATAACCGAAACCTAAACCCAAACCCTAACCCTAATCCTAACCCTAACCCTAACCCTAATCCTAGTCCTAACCCTAACCCTAACCCAAACCCTAACCCTAACCCTAATCCTAACCCTAATGCTAACCCTAAACCTAACCCTAACACTAACCCTAGTCCTAAAACTAACCCTAACCCAAACCCTAACACAAACCCTAACCCTAATCCTACCCCTAACCCGAACCCTAATCCTAGTCCTATCCCTAACCCTAACCGTAACCCTAACCCTAAACTTAACCCATACCCAAACCCAAACTCTAAACCTAACTCTAACCCGAACCCTCACCCTAACCCTAATCCTAACCCTAACCCTAACCCTAACCCTAATCCAACACCTCACCCTAACCCTAACTCTAACCCAAACCCTAACCTAAACCTAACTCTAAACCAAACCCAAACCCTAACCCTAACCCTAACTCTAACCCAAACCCTAATCTAACCCTAAACCTAACCCTAATTCAAACCCTCACTCTAACACTAACCCAAACCGTAACCCTAACCCTAACCCAAACCATGACCCAAATAATAACCCTAATCCTAACCCTAACACTAACCGTCATCCTTATCCTAACCCTAACCCTAACCCTAACCCTAATTCTAACCCTAACCCTAACCCTAACCCTAACCCTAACCCTAACCCTAACCCTAACCCTAACCCCAACACAAACCCTAATCTTAACACAAACCCTAACCCTAATCCTAACCCTAACCCTAACCCAAACCCTAACCCTAACCCTAACCCTAACCCAAACCCCAAACCTAACGCTTACCCTAACCCAAACCCTAACCCTAACCCTAATCCTAACCCTAATGCTAACCCTAAACCTAACCCAAACACTAACCCTATTCCTAACCCTAACCCTAACCCAAACCCTAACAATAACCCTAACCCTAACCCTAAATCAAACCCTAACCCTAACCCTAACCCTAACTGAAACACTAATCCTAAACCTAAA
>CM069551.1:4627500-4637500 GCA_035773235.1 Eospalax fontanierii | reverse complement strand
ACAAAACCTAACCCTAAACGTAACTTTAACCCAAACCCTAACCCTAACCCTAAACCAAACCCTAATCTTAACACAAACCCTAACCCTAATCCTAACCCTAACCGTAACCCTAACTCAAACGTTAACCCTAACCCTAACCCTAACCCAAACCCTAACCCTAACCCTAACCCTAACCCAAACCCAAACCCACACCCTAACCCTAATGCTAAAACCAATCCTAACCCTAAACCTCACCCTAACCCTAGTCGTAACCCTAACCCTAACCCAAACCCTAACCCTAACCCTAACCCTAACCCTAACCCTAATCCTAACCCTAATGCTAACCCTAAACCTAACCCTAACACTAACCCTAGTCCTAAAACTAACCCTAACCCAAACCCTAACACAAACCCTAACCCTAATCCTAACCCTAAACCTAACCCTAATCCTAGTCCTATCCCTAACCCTAACCGTAACCCTAACCCTAAACTTAACCCATACCCAAACCCAAACTCTAAACCTAACTCTAATCCGAACCCTAACCCTAACCCTAATCCTAACCCTAACCCTAACCATAACCCTAATCCAACACCTCACCCTAACCCTAACTCTAACCCAAACCCTAACCTAAACCTAACTCTAAACCAAACCCAAACCCTAACCCTAATCCTAACTCTAACCCAAACCCTAATCTAACCCTAAACCTAACCCTAATTCAAACCCTCACTCTAACACTAACCCAAACCGTAACCCTAACCCTAACCCAAACCATAACCCAAATAATAACCCTAATCCTAACCCTAACACTAACCGTCATCCTTATCCTAACCCTAACCCTAACCCTAACCCTAATTCTAACCCTAACCCTAACCCTAACCCTAACCCTAACCCTAATCCTAACCCCAACACAAACCCTAATCTTAACACAAACCCTAACCCTAATCCTAACCCTAACCCTAACCCAAACCCTAACCCTAACCCTAACCCTAACCCAAACCCCAAACCTAACGCTTACCCTAACCCAAACCCTAACCCTAACCCTAATCCTAACCCTAATGCTAACCCTAAACCTAACCCAAACACTAACCCTATTCCTAACCCTAACCCTAACCCAAACCCTAACAATAACCCTAACCCTAACCCTAAATCAAACCCTAACCCTAACCCTAACCCTAACTGAAACACTAATCCTAAACCTAAACCGAACCCTAATGCAAACCCTAAACGTAATTCAAACTCAAACCCTAACCCTAATCCTAACCCGAACCCAAACCCTAACCCTAACCGTAAACCTAACACAAAACATAACCCAAACCGAAACTCTAACCCTATCCCTAACCCTAACCCTAAACCCTAACCCTAACACTTACCCTAATCATAACCGAAACCTAAACCCAAACCCTAACCCTAATCCTAACCCTAACCCTAACCCTAATCCTAGTCCTAACCCTAACCCTAATCCTAACCCTAACCGTAACCCTAACCTTAACCCTTACCCAAACCCAAACTCTAAACCAATCTCTAATCGGAACCCTAACCCTAACCCTAATCCTAACCCTAACCCTAACCATAACCCTAATCCAACACCTCACGCTAACCCTATCTCTAACCTAAACCCTAACCTAAACCTAACTCTAAACCAAACCCAAACCCTAACCCTAACCCTAACTCTAACACAAACCCTAACCTAACCCTAAACCTATCCCTAATTCAAACCCTAACTCTAACACTAACCCAAACCCTAACCCTAACCCTAACACAAACCATAACCCAAATAATAACCCTAACCCTAACCCTAACCCTAACCCTAACCTTAACCCTAACCATAATTCTAACCCTAACCCGAACCCTAACCCTAACCCTAACCCTAACCCTAACCCTAACCCTAACCCAAACCCAAACCCTAATCTTAACACAAACCCTAACCCTAATCCTAACCATAACCCTAACCCTAACCCAAACCCTAACCAAAACCCTAACCCTAAACCTAACCCAAACCCTAACCCTAACCCTAACCCTAACCCTAATCCTAACCCTAATGCTAACCCTAAACCTAACCCTAACATTAACCCTCGTCCTAACCCTAACCCTAACCCTAAGCCTAACAGTAACCCTAACCCAAACCCTAAACCTAACCCAAACCCTAACCCTAACCCTAACCGTAACTCTAATCCTAACCCTAATGCTAACCCTAAACCTAACCCTAACATTAACCCTCGTCCTAACCCTAACCCTAACCCAAACCCTAACCGTAACCCTAATCCTAACTCCAACCCTAAACCTAACCCAAACCCTATCCCTAAAACTAACCCTAACCCAAACCCTAACCCTAACCCTAACCCTAACCCTAACCCTAACCCAAACCCTAACCCTAACCCTAATCCTAACCCTAATGCTAACCCTAAACCTAACCCTAACACTAACCCTAGTCCTAACCCTAACCCTAACCCAAACCCTAACACTAACCCTAACCCTAACCCTAACCCTAAATCAAACCCTAAACCTAACCCTAACAATAACCTTAACCCTAACCCTAACCCTAACTGAAACACTAATCCTAAACCTAACACTAACCCTAATGCTAACTCTAAACCTAATTCAAACTCAAACCCTAACCCTAATCCTAACCCGAACCCAGACCCTAACCCTAACCCTAAACCTAGCCCAAAACATAACCCAAACCGAAACCCTAACCCTATCCCTAACCCTAACCCTAAACTGTAACCCTAACACTTACCCTAAACATAACCCAAACCTAAACCCAAACCCTAACCCTAATCCTAACCCTAACCCTAACCCTAAAACAAAACCTAACCCTAAACGTAACTTTAACCCAAACCCTAACCCTAACCCTAAACCAAACCCTAATCTTAACACAAACCCTAACCCTAATCCTAACCCTAACCGTAACCCTAACTCAAACGTTAACCCTAAGCCTAACCCTAGCCCAAACCCTACCCCTTCCCCTAACCCTACCCCACACCCAAACCCTAACCCTAACCCTAATGCTAAAACTAATGCTAACCCTAAACCTAACCCTAACCCTAGTCGTAACCCTAACCCTAACCCAAACCCTAACCCTAACCCTAACCCTAACCCTAACCCTAATCCTTACCCTAATGCTAACCCTAAACCTAACCCTAACACTAACCCTAGTCCTAAAACTAACCCTAACCCAAACCCTAACACAAACCCTAACCCTAATCCTAACCCTAAACCTAACCCTAATCCTAGTCCTATCCCTAACCCTAACCGTAACCCTAACCCTAAACTTAACCCATACCCAAACCCAAACTCTAAACCTAACTCTAATCCGAACCCTAACCCTAACCCTAATCCTAACCCTAACCCTAACCATAACCCTAATCCAACACCTCACCCTAACCCTAACTCTAACCCAAACCCTAACCTAAACCTAACTCTAAACCAAACCCAAACCCTAACCCTAATCCTAACTCTAACCCAAACCCTAATCTAACCCTAAACCTAACCCTAATTCAAACCCTCACTCTAACACTAACCCAAACCGTAACCCTAACCCTAACCCAAACCATAACCCAAATAATAACCCTAATCCTAACCCTAACACTAACCGTCATCCTTATCCTAACCCTAACCCTAACCCTAACCCTAATTCTAACCCTAACCCTAACCCTAACCCTAACCCTAACCCTAATCCTAACCCCAACACAAACCCTAATCTTAACACAAACCCTAACCCTAATCCTAACCCTAACCCTAACCCAAACCCTAACCCTAACCCTAACCCTAACCCAAACCCCAAACCTAACGCTTACCCTAACCCAAACCCTAACCCTAACCCTAATCCTAACCCTAATGCTAACCCTAAACCTAACCCAAACACTAACCCTATTCCTAACCCTAACCCTAACCCAAACCCTAACAATAACCCTAACCCTAACCCTAAATCAAACCCTAACCCTAACCCTAACCCTAACTGAAACACTAATCCTAAACCTAAACCGAACCCTAATGCAAACCCTAAACGTAATTCAAACTCAAACCCTAACCCTAATCCTAACCCGAACCCAAACCCTAACCCTAACCGTAAACCTAACACAAAACATAACCCAAACCGAAACTCTAACCCTAACCCTAACCCTAACCCTAAACCCTAACCCTAACACTTACCCTAATCATAACCGAAACCTAAACCCAAACCCTAACCCTAATCCTAACCCTAACCCTAACCCTAATCCTAGTCCTAACCCTAACCCTAATCCTAACCCTAACCGTAACCCTAACCTTAACCCTTACCCAAACCCAAACTCTAAACCAATCTCTAATCGGAACCCTAACCCTAACCCTAATCCTAACCCTAACCCTAACCATAACCCTAATCCAACACCTCACGCTAACCCTATCTCTAACCTAAACCCTAACCTAAACCTAACTCTAAACCAAACCCAAACCCTAACCCTAACCCTAACTCTAACACAAACCCTAACCTAACCCTAAACCTATCCCTAATTCAAACCCTAACTCTAACACTAACCCAAACCCTAACCCTAACCCTAACACAAACCATAACCCAAATAATAACCCTAACCCTAACCCTAACCCTAACCCTAACCTTAACCCTAACCATAATTCTAACCCTAACCCGAACCCTAACCCTAACCCTAACCCTAACCCTAACCCTAACCCTAACCCAAACCCAAACCCTAATCTTAACACAAACCCTAACCCTAATCCTAACCATAACCCTAACCCTAACCCAAACCCTAACCAAAACCCTAACCCTAAACCTAACCCAAACCCTAACCCTAACCCTAACCCTAACCCTAATCCTAACCCTAATGCTAACCCTAAACCTAACCCTAACATTAACCCTCGTCCTAACCCTAACCCTAACCCTAAGCCTAACAGTAACCCTAACCCAAACCCTAAACCTAACCCAAACCCTAACCCTAACCCTAACCGTAACTCTAATCCTAACCCTAATGCTAACCCTAAACCTAACCCTAACATTAACCCTCGTCCTAACCCTAACCCTAACCCAAACCCTAACCGTAACCCTAATCCTAACTCCAACCCTAAACCTAACCCAAACCCTATCCCTAAAACTAACCCTAACCCAAACCCTAACCCTAACCCTAACCCTAACCCTAACCCTAACCCAAACCCTAACCCTAACCCTAATCCTAACCCTAATGCTAACCCTAAACCTAACCCTAACACTAACCCTAGTCCTAACCCTAACCCTAACCCAAACCCTAACACTAACCCTAACCCTAACCCTAACCCTAAATCAAACCCTAAACCTAACCCTAACAATAACCTTAACCCTAAACCTAACCCTAACTGAAACACTAATCCTAAACCTAACACTAACCCTAATGCTAACCCTAAACCTAATTCAAACTCAAACCCTAACCCTAATCCTAACCCGAACCCAGACCCTAACCCTAACCCTAAACCTAGCCCAAAACATAACCCAAACCGAAACCCTAACCCTATCCCTAACCCTAACCCTAAACTGTAACCCTAACACTTATCCTAAACATAACCCAAACCTAAACCCAAACCCTAACCCTAATCCTAACCCTAACCCTAACCCTAAAACAAAACCTAACCCTAAACGTAACTTTAACCCAAACCCTAACCCTAACCCTAAACCAAACCCTAATCTTAACACAAACCCTAACCCTAATCCTAACCCTAACCGTAACCCTAACTCAAACGTTAAACCTAACCCTAACCCTAACCCAAACCGTAACCCTAACCCTAACCCTAACCCAAACTCAAACCCTAACCCTAACCCTAATGCTAAAACTAATGCTAACCCTAAACCTAACCCTAACCCTAGTCGTAACCCTAACCCTAACCCAAACCCTAACACTAACCCTAACCCTAACCCTTACCCTACATCAAACCCTAAACCTAACCCTAACCCTAACCTTAACCTAACCCTAACCCTAACTGAAACACTAATCCTAAACCTAACCCTAACCCTAATGCTAACCCTAAACCTAATTCAAACTCAAACCCTAACCCTAATCCTAACCCGAACACAAACCCTAACCCTAACCCTAAACCTAACCCAAAATATAACCCAAACCGAAACCCTAACCCTAACCCTAAACCTGACCCTAAACCCTAACCCTAACACTTACCCTAACCATAATCCAAACCTAAACACAAACCCTAACCCTAATCCTAACCCTAAACCTAAACCTAACCCTAATCCTAGTCCTAACCCTAACCCTAACCGTAACCCTTACCCTAACCTTAAACCTTACCCAAACCCAAACTCTAAACCTAACTCTAATCGGAACTCTAACCCTAACCCTAATCCTAACCCTAACCCTAACCATAACCCTAATTCAACACCTCACCCTAAATCTAACTCTAACCCAAACCCTCACCTAAACCTAACTCTAAACCAAACCCAAACCCTAACCCTAACCCTAACTCTCACCCAAACCCTAAACTATTTCTAAACCTAACCCTAACTCAAACCCTCACTCTAACATTAACCCAAACCGTAACCCTAAACCTAACCCAATCCATAACCCAAATAATAACCCTAATCCTAACCCTAACACTAACCCTAATCCTTATCCTAACACTAACCCTAACCCTAACCCTAACCCTAATTCTAACCCTAACCCTAACCCTAACCCTAACCCAAACCCAAACCCTAATCTTAACACAAACCCTAACACTAATCCTAACCCTAACCCTAACCCTAACCCAAACCCTAACCCTAAACCTAACCCTAACCCAAACCCTAACCCTAACCCTAACCCTAACCCTAACCCTAACCCTCACCCAAACCCTAACCCTAACCTGAATCCTAACCCTAATGCTAACCCTAATCCTAACCCTAACACTATCCCTTGTCCTAACCCTAACCCTAACCCAAAACCTTACATTAACCCTAAGCCTAACCCTAACCCTAAATCAAACCCTAAACCTAACCCTAACCCTAACCCGAACCCAAACCCTAACCCTAACCCTAACCCTAACTGAAATACTTATGCTAAACCTAACCCTAACCCTAATGCTAACCCTAAACCTAATTCAAACTCAAACCCTAACCCTAATCCTAACCCTAAACCTAACCTTAACCCTTACCCAAACCCAAACTCTAAACATAACTCTAATCGGAACCCTAACCCTAACCCTAATCCTAACCCTAACCCTAACGATAAATCTAATCCAAAACCTCACCATAACCCTAACTCTAACCCAAAGCCTAACCTAACCCTAACTCTAAACCAAACCCAAACAGTAACCCTAAACCTAACTCTAACCCAAACCCTAACCTAAACCTAAACCTAACCCTAACTCAAACCCTAACTCTAACACTAACCCAAACCCTAACCCTAACACTAACCCAAACCATAACCCAAATAATAACCCAAATCCTAACCCTAACCTTAACCCTCATCCGTATCCTAACCCTAACCCTAAACCTAATTCTAAACCTAACCCTAACCCTAACCCTGACCCTAACACAAACCCAAACCCTAATTTTAACACAAACCCTAACCCTAATCCTAACTCCAACCCTAAACCTAACCCAAACCCTAACCCTAACCCTAACCCTAACCCAAAACATAACCCTAACCCTAACCCTAACCATAACCCTAACCCTAACCCTAACCCTAAGCCAAACCCTAACCCTAACCCTAATCCTAATCCTAATGTTAACCCTAAACCTAACCCTACCACTAACCCTAGTCCTAACCCTAACCCTAACTCAAACCCTAACACTAACCCTAACCCTAACCCTAACCCTAAATCAAACCCTAAACCTAACCCTAACCCTAACCTTAACCCTAACCCTAACCCTAACTGAAACACTAATCCTAAACCTAACCCTAACCCTAATGCTAACCCTAAACCTAATTCAAACTCAAACCCTAACCCTAATCCTAACCCGAACCCAAACCCTAACCCTAACCCTAAACCTAGCCCAAAACATAACCCAAACCGAAACCCTAACCCTAACCCTAACCCTAATCCTAAACTGTAACCCAAACACCTACCCTAATCATAACCCAAACCTAAACCCAAACCCTAACCCTAATCCTAACCCTAACCCTAACCCTAATCCTATTTCTAACCCTAAACCTAACCCTAACCCTAAACTTAACCTTAACCGTAACCCAAACCCAAACTCTAAACCTAACTCTAATCGGAACCCTAACCCTAACCCTAACCCTAACACTAACCCTAACCATAACCCTAACCCTAACCGTAAAGCTAAACCTAACCATAACCCTAACCCTAATCCTAAACCTAACCAAACCTAAACCCTAACCCAAACCCTAATCCTAACCCTAACCATAACACTAAACCTAACCGAAAACCTAAACCCTAAACCTAATCCTAACCCTAACTGTAACCCTAAAACAAAACCTAACCCTAAACGTAACTTTAACCCAAACCCTAACCCTAACCCTAAACCAAACCTTAATGTTAACACAAACCCTAACCCTAATCCTAACCCTAACCGTAACCCTAACCCTAACCCTAACCCAAACCCTAACCCTAACCCTAACCCTAACCCTAAACCAAACCCAAACCCTAACCCTAACCCTAATCCTAAAACTAATGCTAACCCTAAACCTAACCCTAACGCTAGTCGTAACCCTAACCCTAACCCAAACCCTAACACTAACCCTAACCCTAACCCTAAATCAAACCCTAAACCTAACCCTAACCCTAACCTTAACCTAACCCTAACCCTAACTGAAACACTAATCCTAAACCTAACCCTAACCCTAATGCTAACCGTAAACCTAATTAAAACTCACACCCTAAACCTAATCCTAACCCGAACCCAAACCCTAACCCTAACCCTAAACCTAACCCAAAATATAACCCAAACCGAAACCCTAACCCTAACCCTAACCTTAACGCTAACCATAACCCAAACCTAAACACAAACCCTAACCCTAATCCTAACCCTAAACCTAACCCTAATCCTAGTCCTATCCCTAACCCTAACCGTAACCCTAACCTTAATATTTACCCAAACCCAAACTCTAAACCTAACTCTAATCGGAACCCTAACCCTAACCCTAATCCTAACCATAACCCTAACCATAACCCTAATGCAACACCTCACCCTAACCCTAACTCTAACCCAAACCCTAACCTAAACCTAACTCTAAACCAAACCCAAACCCAAACCCTAACCCTAACTCTAACCCAAACCCTAACCTAACCCTAAAACTAACCCTAACTCAAACCCTCACTCTAACACTAACCCAAACCGTAACCCTAACCCTAACCCAAACCATAACCCAAATAGTAACCCTAATCCTAATCCTAACACTAACCCTCATCCTTATCCTAACCCTAACCCTAAACCAAACCCAAACCCTAATCTTAACACAAACCCTAACCCTAATCCTAACCCTAACCCAAACCCTAACCCTAACCCTAACCCAAAACCTAAACCCAACCGTAAACCTAACCCTAACCCTAAACCAAAAACTAACCCTAAATCTAACCCTAAGCCAAACCCTAACCCTAACCCTTATCCTAACCCATTCCCAAACCCTAACACTAACCCTAACCCTAACCCAAACCCTAACCCTAACCCTAACCCGAACCCAAACCCAAACCCTAACCCTAATCCTAACCCTAATGCTAAACCTAAACCTAACGCAAACTCAAACCCTAATTATAACCCTAACCCTAAACCAAACCCTAACCCTAACCCTCACCTTAACCCTAACCCTAACCCTAACCCTAACCCTAACCATAGCACTAACCCTAATTCTAACTAAAACCCAAACCCTAACCCTAACCCAAACCCAAACCCTAATCTTAACACAAACCCTAACCCTAATCCTAAACCTAAACCTAACCCTAACCCAACCCCTAACCCGCACCATAACTCTAACCCAAACCCGAACCCTAACCCTAAGCCTAACCCAAATCCTTACCCTAACCCTAACCCTAACCCTAACCCAAACCCTAACCCTAACCCAAACCCTAACCCAAACCCAAACCCTAACCCTAACCCTAACGCTAACCC
>CM069551.1:4620000-4622500 GCA_035773235.1 Eospalax fontanierii | reverse complement strand
ACCCAAACCCTAACCCTAACCCTAACCCTAACCCTAACCATAACCCAAACCCTAACCCTAACCCTAATCCTAAACCTAATGCTAACCCTAAACCTAACCCTAACACTAACCCTAGTCCTAACACTATCCCTAACCCAAACCCTTACACTTACCCTAAGCCTAACCCTAACCCTAAATCAAACCCTAACCCTAACCCTAACGCTAACCCGAACCCAAACCCTAACCCTAATCCTAATCCTAACTGAAATACTTATGCTAAACTTAACCCTAACCCTAATGCTAACCCTAAACCTAATTCAAACTCAAACCCTAACCCTCATCCTAACCCTAAACCTAACCTTAACCCTTACCCAAACCCAAACTCTAAACATAACTCTAATGGGAACTCTAACCCTAACCCTAACCCTAATCCTAACCCTAACCCTAACCATAACCCTAATCCAACACCTCACCCTAACCCTAACTCTAACCCAAAGCCTAACCTAACCCTAACTCTAAACCAAACCCAAACAGTAACCCTAACCCTAACTCTAACCCAAACCCTAACCTAACCCTAAACTAACCCTAACTCAAACCCTAACTCTAACACTAACCCAAACCCTAACCCTAACACTAACCCAAACCATAACCCAAATAATAACCCTAATCCTAACCCTAACCTTAACCCTCATCCTTATCCTAACCCTAACCCTAACCCTAATTCTAAACCTAACCCTAACCCTAACCCTAACCCTAACGCTAACACAAACCCAAACCCTAATTTTAACAGAAACTCTAAACCTAATCCTAACTCCAACCCTAAACCTAACCCAAACCCTAACCCTAACCCTAACGCTAACCCAAACCCTAACCCTAACCCTAACCCTAACCCTAACCCAAACCCTAACCCTAACCCTAATCCTAACCCTAATGCTAACCCTAAACCTAACCCTAACCCTAACCCTAGTCCTAACCCTAACCCTAACCCAAACCCTAACACTAACCCTAACCCTAACCCTAACCCTAAATCAAACCCTAAACCTAACCCTAACAATAACCTTAACCCTAACCCTAACCCTAACTGAAACACTAATCCTAAACCTAACCCTAACCCTAATGCTAACACTAAACCTAATTCAAACTCAAACCCTAACCCTAATCCTAACCCGAACCCAAAAACAAACCCTAACCCTAAACCGAGCCCAAAACATAACCCAAACGGAAACCCTAACCCTAACCCTAAACTGTAACCCTAACACTTACCCTAACCATAACCCAAACCTAAACCCAAACCCTAACCCTAATCCTATCCCTAACACTAACCCTAAACCTAGTCCTAACCCTAACCCTAACCCTAACCCTAAACCTAACCCTAACCTTAACCCTTACCCAAACCCAAACTCTAAACCTAACTCTACTCGGAACCCTAACCCTAACCCTAACCCTAACGCTAACACTAACCATAACCCTAACAATAACCTTAAAGCTAAACCTAACCATAACCCTAACCCTAACCCTAAACCTAACCAAACCTAAACCCTAACCCAAACCCTAATCCTAACCCTAACCCTAACACTAAACCTAACCGAAAACCTAAACCCTAACCCTAATCCTAACCCTAACCCTAACCCTAAAACAAAACCTAACCCTAAACGTAACTTTAACCCAAACCCTAACCCTAACCCTAAACCAAACCCTAATCTTAACACAAACTCTAACCCTAATCCTAACCCTAACCGTAACCCTAACTCTAACGATAAACCTAACCCTAACCCTAACCCAAACCCTAACCCTAACCCTAACCCTAACCCAAACCCAAACCCTAACCCTAAACCTAAGCCTAAAACTAATGCTAACCCTAAACCTAACCCTAACACTAGTCGTAACCCTAACCCTAACCCAAACCCTAACACTAACCCTAACCCTAACCTTAACCCTTACCCAAACCCAAACTCTAAACCTAACTCTAATCGGAACCCTAACCCTAAACCTAACCCTAACGATAACCCTAACCATAACCTTAAACCTAACCGTAAAGCTAAACCTAACCATAACCCTAACCCTAACCCTAAACCTAACCAAACCTAAAGCCTAACCCAAACCCTAATCCTAACTCTAACCCTAACACTAAACCTAACAGAAAACCTAAACCCTAACCCTAATCCTAACCCTAACCCTAACCCTAAAACAAAACCTAACCCTAAACGTAACTTTAAGCCAAACCCTAACTCTAACCCTAAACCAGACCCTAATCTTAACACAAACCCTAACCCTAATCCTAACCCTAAGCGTAACCCTAACTCAAACGTTAAACGTAACCCTAACCCTAACCATAACCATAACCCTAATCCAACACCTCACCCTAACCCTAACTCTAACCCAAACCCTAACCTAAACCTAACTCTAAACCAAACCCAAACCCTAACCCAAACCCTAACTCTAACCCAAACCCTAACCTAACCCTAAACCTAACCCTAACTCAAACCCTCACTCTAACACTAACCCAAACCGTAACCCTAAC
>CM069551.1:4607500-4612500 GCA_035773235.1 Eospalax fontanierii | reverse complement strand
ACCTAACCCTAACACTAAACCTAGTCCTAACCCTGACCATAACCCAAACCCTTACCCTAACCCTAAGCCTAACCCTAACCCTAAATCAAACCCTAACCCTAACCCTAACCCTAACCCGAACGCAAACCCTAACCCTAACAATAACCCTAACTGAAATACTTATCCTAAACCTAACCCTAACCCTAATGCTAACCCTAAACCTAATTCAAACTCAAACCCTAACCCTAATCCTAACCCTAAATCTAACCTTAACCCTTACCCAAACCCAAACTCTAAACATAACTCTAATCAGAACCCTAACCCTAACCCTAACCCTAATCCTAACCCTAACCCTAACCATAACCCTAATCCAACACCTCACCCTAACCCTAACTCTAACCCAAAGCCTAATCTAACCCTAACTCTAAACCAAACCCAAACCGTAACCCTAACCCTAACTCTAACCCAAAACCTAACCTAACCCTAAACCTAACCCTAACTCAAACCTTATCTCTAACACTAACCCAAATCCTAACCCTAACACTAACCCAAACCATAACCCAAATAATAACCCTAATCCTAACCCTAACCTTAACCCTCATCCTTATCCTAACCCTAACCCTAACCCTAATTCTAAACCTAAACCTAACCCTAACCCTAACCCTAACCCTAACCCTAACCCTAACACAAACCCAAACCCTAATTTTAACACTAACCCTAACCCTAATCCTAACTCCAACCCTAAACCTAACCCAAACCCTAACCCTAACCCTAACCCTAAACCAAACCCTAAACCTAACCCTAATCCTAACCCTAACCCTAACCCAAAAACTAACCCTAACCCTAATCCTAACCCTAATGCTAAACCTAAACCTAACCGTAACACTAACCCTAGTCCAAACCCTAACCCAAACCCTAACACTAACCCTAACCCTAACACTAACCCTAAATCAAAACCTAAACCTAACCCTAACAATAACCTTAACCCTAACCCTAACCCTAACTGAAACACTAATCCTAAACCTAACCCTAACCCTAATGCTAACCCTAAACCTAATTCAAACTCAAACCCTAACCCTAATCCTAACCCGAAGCCAAACCCTAACCCTAACCCTAAACCTAGCCCAAAACATAACCCAAACCGAAACCCTAACCCTATCCCTAACCCTAACCCTAAACTGTAACCCTAACACTTACCCTAAAAATAACCCAAACCTAAACCTAAACCCTAACCCTAATCCTAACCCTAACACTAACCCTAATCGTAGTCCTAACCCTAACCCTAACCCTAACCCTAACCTTAACCCTTACCCAAACCCAAACTCTAAACCTAACTCTACTCGGAACCCTAACCCTAACCCTAACCCTAACCATAACCCTAACCATAACCCTAACAATAACCGTAAAGCTCAACCTAACCATAACCCTAACCCTAACCTTAAACCTAACCAAACCTAAAACCTAACCCAAACCCTAATCCTAACCCTAACACTAAACCTAAGCGAAAATCTAAACCCTAACCCTAATCCTAACCCTAACCCTAACCCTATAACAAAACCTAACCCTAAACGTAACTTTAACCTAAACCCAAACCCTAACCCTAAACCAAACCCTAATCTTAACACAAACCCTAACCCTAATCCTAACCCTAACCGTAACCCTAACTCAAACGTTAACCCTAACCCTAACCCTAAACCAAACCCTAACCCTAAACCTAACCCAAACCCAAACCCTAACCCTAACACTAATCCTAAAACTAATGCTAACCCTAAACCTAACCCTAACCCTAGTCGTAACCCTAACCCTAACCCAAACCCTAACACTAACCCTAACCCTAACCCTAACCCTAAATCAAACCCTAAACCTAACCTTAACCTAACCTTAACCCTAAATGAAACACTAATCCTAAACCTAACCCTAACCCTAATGCTAACCCTAAACCTAATTCAAACTCAAACCCTAACCCGAACCCAAACCCTAAACCTAACGCTAAACCTAACCCACAACATAACCCAAACCGAAACCCTAACCCTAACCCTAACCGTAACCCTAAACCCTAACCCTAACACTTACCCTAATCATAACCGAAACCTAAACCCAAACCCTGAACCTAATCCTAACCCTAACCCTAACCCTAATCGTAATCCTAACCCTAACCCTAACCCTAACCCTAACCCTAACTCTAACCCAAACCCTAACCTAACCCTAACTCTAAACCAAACCCAAACCGTAACCCTAACCCTAACTCTAACCCAAACCCTAACCTAACCCTAAACCTAACCCTAACTCAAACCCTAACTCTAACACTAACCCAAACCCTAACCCTAACACTAACCCAAACCATAACCCAAATAATAACCCTAATCCTAACCCTAAACTTAACCCTCATCCTTATCCTAACCCTAACCCTAAACCTAATTCTAAACCTAACCCTAACCCTAACCCTAACCATAACACAAACCCAAACCCTAATTTTAACACAAACCCTAACCCTAATCCTAACTCCAACCCTAAACCTAACCCAAACCCTAACCCTAACCCTAACCCTAACCCAAAACATAACCCTAACCCTAACCCTAACCTAACCCTAATCCTAACCCTAACCCTAACCATAACCCTAATCCAACACCTCACGCTAACCCTATCTCTAACCTAAACCCTAACCTAAACCTAACTCTAAACCAAACCCACACCCTAACCCTAACCCTAACTCTAACCCAAACCCTAACCTAACCCTAAACCTATCCCTAATTCAAACCCTAACTCTAACACTAACCCAAACCCTAACCCTAACCCTAACACAAACCATAACCCAAATAATAACCCTAACCCTAACCCTAACCCTAACCCTAACCCTAACCCTAACCTTAACCCTAACCATAATTCTAACCATAACCCGAACCCTAACCCTAACCCCAACCCTAACCCTAACCCAAACCCAAACCCTAATCTTAACACAAACCCTAACCCTAATCCTAACCCTAACCCTTACCCTAGCCGACACCCTAAGCCTAAACCTAAACCTAAACCTAACCCAAATCCTAACCCTAACCCTAACCCTAACCCTAATCCTAACACTAAACCAAACCCTAATCTTAACACAAACCCTAACCCTAATCCTAACCCTAACCCTAACCCTAACTCAAACGTTAACCCTAACCCTAACCCTAACCCAAACCCTAACCCTAACCCTAAACCTAACCCATACCCAAACCCTAACCCTAACCCTAATCCTAAAACTAATGCTAACCCTAAACCTAACCCTAACCCTAGTCGTAACCCTAACCCTAACCCAAACCCTAACACTAACCCTAACCCTAACCCTAACCCTACATCAAACCCTAAATCTAACCCTAACCCTAACCTTAACCTAACCCTAACCCTAACTGAAACACTAATCCTAAACCTAACCCTAACCCTAATGGTAACCCTAAACCTAATTCAAACTCAAACCCTAACCCTAATCCTAACCTGAACCCAAACCCTAACCCTAACCCTAAACCTAACCCAAAATATAACCCAAACCGAAACCCTAACCCTAACCCTAAACCTAACCCTAAACCCTAAACCTAACACTTACCCTAACGATAACCCAAACCTAAACACAAACCCTAACCCTAATCCTAACCCTAAACCTAACCCTAATCCTAGTCCTATCCCTAACCCTAACCTTAACCCTAACCCTAAACTTAAAAAATACCCACACCCAAACTCTTAACCTAATTCTTATCCGAACCCTAACCCTAACCCTAATCCTAACCCTAACCCTTACCATAACCCTAACCCAAACCCAAACCCTAATCTTAACACAAACCCTAAGACAATCCTAACCCTAACCCTAACCCTAACCCAAACCCTAACCCTAACCCTAATCCTAACCCAAACCCTAACCCTAACCCTAACCCTAACCCTAATCCTAATCCTAATGCTAACCCTAAACCTACCCCTAACACTAACCCTCGTCCTAACCCTAACCCTAACCCTAACCCTAACCCTAACCCTAACCCTAACCCAAACCCTAACCTAATCCTAACCCTAACCCTAACTCAAACCCTAACCATAACCCTAACCCTAACCCAAACCCTAACCCTAACCCTAACCCTAACCCTAACCCTAACCCTAACCCTAACCCTAACCTTAACCCTAACCCTAACCCAAACCCTAACCCTAACCCTAATCCTAACCCTAACACAAACCCTAACAATAACCCTAACCCTAACCCTAAATCAAACCCTAAACCTAACCCTAAACCTAACCCGAACCAGAACCCTAACCCTAACCCTAACCCTAACTGAAACACTAATCCTAAACCTAACCCGAACCCTAAGGGTAACCCTAAACCTAATTCAAACTCAAACCCTAACCCTTATCCTAACACGAACCCAAACACTAACCCTAACACTAAACCTAACACAAGACATAACCCAAACCGAAACCCTAACCCTAATCCTACCCCTAACCCTAAACCCTAACCCTAACACTTACCGTAATCATAACCGAAACCTAAACCCAAACCCTAACCCTAATCCTAACCCTAACCCTAATCTTAGTCCTAACCCTAACCCTAACCCTAAACCTAACCGTAACCCTAACCTTAACCCTTACCCAAACCCAAACTCTAAACCAATCTCTAATCGGAACCCTAACCCTAACCCTAATCCTAACCCTAACCCTAACCATAACCCTAATCCAACACCTCACGCTAACCCTATCTCTAACCTAAACCCTAACCTAAACCTAACTCTAAACCAAAGCCAAACCCTAATCCTAACCCTAACTCTAACCCAAACCCTAACCTAACCCTAAACCTATCCCTAATCAAACACTAACCCAAACCCTAACGCTAACGCTAACACAAACCATAACGCAAATAATAACCATAACCCTAACCCTTTCCCTAACCCTAACCTTAAGCCTAAGCATAATTCTAAGCCTAACCCGAACCCTAACCCTAAGCCTAACCCTAACCCTAACCCAAACCCAAACCCTAATCTTAACACAAACCCAAACCCTAATCCTAA
>CM069551.1:4590000-4592500 GCA_035773235.1 Eospalax fontanierii | reverse complement strand
CCCTATCTCTAACCTAAACCCTAACCTAAACCTAACTCTAAACCAAACCCAAACCCTAACCCTAACCCTAACTCTAACACAAACCCTAACCTAACCCTAAACCTATCCCTAATTCAAACCCTAACTCTAACACTAACCCAAACCCTAACCCTAACCCTAACACAAACCATAACCCAAATAATAACCCTAACCCTAACCCTAACCCTAACCCTAACCTTAAGCCTAACCATAATTCTAACCCTAGCCCGAACCCTAACCCTAACCCTAACCCTAACCCTAACCCAAACCCAAACCCTAATCTTAACACAAACCCTAACCCTAATCCTAACCATAACCCTAACCCTAACCCAAACCCTAACCAAAACCCTAACCCTAAACCTAACCCAAACCCTAACCCTAACCCTAACCCTAACCCTAATCCTAACCCTAATGCTAACCCTAAACCTAACCCTAACATTAACCCTCGTCCTAACCCTAAACCTAACCCTAAGCCTAACAGTAACCCTAACCCAAACCCTAAACCTAACCCAAACCCTAACCCTAACCCTAACCGTAACTCTAATCCTAACCCTAATGCTAACCCTAAACCTAACCCTAACATTAACCCTCGTCCTAACCCTAACCCTAACCCAAACCCTAACCGTAACCCTAATCCTAACTCCAACCCTAAACCTAACCCAAACCCTATCCCTAAAACTAACCCTAACCCAAACCCTAACCCTAACCCTAACCCTAACCCTAACCCTAACCCAAACCCTAACCCTAACCCTAATCCTAACCCTAATGCTAACCCTAAACCTAACCCTAACACTAACCCTAGTCCTAACCCTAACCCTAACCCAAACCCTAACACTAACCCTAACCCTAACCCTAACCCTAAATCAAACCCTAAACCTAACCCTAACAATAACCTTAACCCTAAACCTAACCCTAACTGAAACACTAATCCTAAACCTAACACTAACCCTAATGCTAACCCTAAACCTAATTCAAACTCAAACCCTAACCCTAATCCTAACCCGAACCCAGACCCTAACCCTAACCCTAAACCTAGCCCAAAACATAACCCAAACCGAAACCCTAACCCTATCCCTAACCCTAACCCTAAACTGTAACCCTAACACTTATCCTAAACATAACCCAAACCTAAACCCAAACCCTAACCCTAATCCTAACCCTAACCCTAACCCTAAAACAAAACCTAACCCTAAACGTAACTTTAACCCAAACCCTAACCCTAACCCTAAACCAAACCCTAATCTTAACACAAACCCTAACCCTAATCCTAACCCTAACCGTAACCCTAACTCAAACGTTAACCCTAACCCTAACCCTAACCCAAACCCTAACCCTAACCCTAACCCTAACCCAAACTCAAACCCTAAACCTAAGCCTAATGCTAAAACTAATGCTAACCCTAAACCTAACCCTAACCCTAGTCGTAACCCTAACCCTAACCCAAACCCTAACACTAACCCTAATCCTAACCCTTACCCTACATCAAACCCTAAACCTAACCCTAACCCTAACCTTAACCTAACCCTAACCCTAACTGAAACACTAATCCTAAACCTAACCCTAACCCTAATGCTAACCCTAAACCTAATTCAAACTCAAACCCTAACCCTAATCCTAACCCGAACACAAACCCTAACCCTAACCCTAAACCTAACCCAAAATATAACCCAAACAGAAACCCTAACCCTAACCCTAAACCTGACCCTAAACCCTAACCCTAACACTTACCCTAACCATAATCCAAACCTAAACACAAACCCTAACCCTAATCCTAACCCTAAACCTAAACCTAACCCTAATCCTAGTCCTAACCCTAACCCTAACCGTAACCCTTACCCTAACCTTAAACCTTACCAAAACCCAAACTCTAAACCTAACTCTAATCGGAACTCTAACCCTAACCCTAATCCTAACCCTAACCCTAACCATAACCCTAACCCTAACCCTAACCCTAACCCAAACCCTAACCCTAACCCTAATCCTAACCCTAATGCTAAACCTAAACCTAACCCTAACACTAACCCTAGTCCTAAAACTAACCCTAACCCAAACCCTAACACAAACCCTAACCCTAATCCTAACCCTAAACCTAACCCTAATCCTAGTCCTATCCCTAACCCTAACCGTAACCCTAACCCTAAACTTAACCCATACCCAAACCCAAACTCTAATCCTAACTCTAATCCGAACCCTAACCCTAACCCTAATCCTAACCCTAACCCTAACCATAACCCTAATCCAACACCTCACCGTAACCCTAACTCTAACCCAAACCCTAACCTAAACCTAACTCTAAACCAAACCCAAACCCTAAGAATAACCCTAACTCTAACCCAAACCCTAATCTAACCCTAAACCTAACCCTAATTCAAACCCTCACTCTAACACTAACCCAAACCGTAACCCTAACCCTAACCCAAACCATAACCCAAATAATAACCCTAATCCTAACCCTAACACTAACCGTCATCCTTATCCTAAC
>CM069551.1:4577500-4585000 GCA_035773235.1 Eospalax fontanierii | reverse complement strand
ACCCTAACCCTAACCCAAACCCTAACACTAACCCTAACCCTAACCCTTACCCTACATCAAACCCTAAACCTAACCCTAACCCTAACCTTAACCTAACCCTAACCCTAACTGAAACACTAATCCTAAACCTAACCCTAACCCTAATGCTAACCCTAAACCTAATTCAAACTCAAACCCTAACCCTAATCCTAACCCGAACACAAACCCTAACCCTAACCCTAAACCTAACCCAAAATATAACCCAAACCGAAACCCTAACCCTAACCCTAAACCTGACCCTAAACCCTAACCCTAACACTTACCCTAACCATAATCCAAACCTAAACACAAACCCTAACCCTAATCCTAACCCTAAACCTAAACCTAACCCTAATCCTAGTCCTAACCCTAACCCTAACCGTAACCCTTACCCTAACCTTAAACCTTACCCAAACCCAAACTCTAAACCTAACTCTAATCGGAACTCTAACCCTAACCCTAATCCTAACCCTAACCCTAACCATAACCCTAATTCAACACCTCACCCTAAATCTAACTCTAACCCAAACCCTCACCTAAACCTAACTCTAAACCAAACCCAAACCCTAACCCTAACCCTAACTCTAACCCAAACCCTAAACTATTTCTAAACCTAACCCTAACTCAAACCCTCACTCTAACATTAACCCAAACCGTAACCCTAAACCTAACCCAATCCATAACCCAAATAATAACCCTAATCCTAACCCTAACACTAACCCTAATCCTTATCCTAACACTAACCCTAACCCTAACCCTAACCCTAATTCTAACCCTAACCCTAACCCTAACCCTAACCCAAACCCAAACCCTAATCTTAACACAAACCCTAACACTAATCCTAACCCTAACCCTAACCCTAACCCAAACCCTAACCCTAAACCTAACCCTAACCCAAACCCTAACCCTAACCCTAACCCTAACCCTAACCCTAACCCTCACCCAAACCCTAACCCTAACCTGAATCCTAACCCTAATGCTAACCCTAATCCTAACCCTAACACTATCCCTAGTCCTAACCCTAACCCTAACCCAAAACCTTACATTAACCCTAAGCCTAACCCTAACCCTAAATCAAACCCTAAACCTAACCCTAACCCTAACCCGAACCCAAACCCTAACCCTAACCCTAACCCTAACTGAAATACTTATGCTAAACCTAACCCTAACCCTAATGCTAACCCTAAACCTAATTCAAACTCAAACCCTAACCCTAATCCTAACCCTAAACCTAACCTTAACCCTTACCCAAACCCAAACTCTAAACATAACTCTAATCGGAACCCTAACCCTAACCCTAATCCTAACCCTAACCCTAACGATAAATCTAATCCAAAACCTCACCCTAACCCTAACTCTAACCCAAAGCCTAACCTAACCCTAACTCTAAACCAAACCCAAACAGTAACCCTTAACCTAACTCTAACCCAAACCCTAACCTAAACCTAAACCTAACCCTAACTCAAACCCTAACTCTAACACTAACCCAAACCCTAACCCTAACACTAACCCAAACCACAACCCAAACAATAACCCAAAACCTAACCCAAACCTTAACCCTCATCCGTATCCTAACCCTAACCCTAAACCTAATTCTAAACCTAACCCTAACCCTAACCCTGACCCTAACACAAACCCAAACCCTAATTTTAACACAAACCCTAACCCTAATCCTAACTCCAACCCTAAACCTAACCCAAACCCTAACCCTAACCCTAACCCTAACCCAAAACATAACCCTAACCCTAACCCTAACCATAACCCTAACCCTAACCCTAACCCTAAGCCAAACCCTAACCCTAACCCTAATCCTAATCCTAATGTTAACCCTAAACCTAACCCTAACACTAACCCTAGTCCTAACCCTAACCCTAACTCAAACCCTAACACTAACCCTAACCCTAACCCTAACCCTAAATCAAACCCTAAACCTAACCCTAACCCTAACCTTAACCCTAACCCTAACCCTAACTGAAACACTAATCCTAAACCTAACCCTAACCCTAATGCTAACCCTAAACCTAATTCAAACTCAAACCCTAACCCTAATCCTAACCCGAACCCAAACCCTAACCCTAACCCTAAACCTAGCCCAAAACATAACCCAAACCGAAACCCTAACCCTAACCCTAACCCTAATCCTAAACTGTAACCCAAACACTTACCCTAATCATAACCCAAACCTAAACCCAAACCCTAACCCTAATCCTAACCCTAACCCTAACCCTAATCCTATTTCTAACCCTAAACCTAACCCTAACCCTAAACTTAACCTTAACCGTAACCCAAACCCAAACTCTAAACCTAACTCTAATCGGAACCCTAACCCTAACCCTAACCCTAACACTAACCCTAACCATAACCCTAACCCTAACCGTAAAGCTAAACCTAACCATAACCCTAACCCTAATCCTAAACCTAACCAAACCTAAACCCTAACCCAAACCCTAATCCTAACCCTAACCATAACACTAAACCTAACCGAAAACCTAAACCCTAAACCTAATCCTAACCCTAACTGTAACCCTAAAACAAAACCTAACCCTAAACGTAACTTTAACCCAAACCCTAACCCTAACCCTAAACCAAACCTTAATGTTAACACAAACCCTAACCCTAATCCTAACCCTAACCGTAACCCTAACTCAAACGTTAACCCTAACCCTAACCCTAACCCAAACCCTAACCCTAACCCTAACCCTAACCCTAAACCAAACCCAATCCCTAACCCTACCCCTAATCCTAAAACTAATGCTAACCCTAAACCTAACCCTAACGCTAGTCGTAACCCTAACCCTAACCCAAACCCTAACACTAACCCTAACCCTAACCCTAAATCAAACCCTAAACCTAACCCTAACCCTAACCTTAACCTAACCCTAACCCTAACTGAAACACTAATCCTAAACCTAACCCTAATGCTAACCCTAAACCTAATTAAAACTCACACCCTAAACCTAATCCTAACCCGAACCCAAACCCTAACCCTAACCCTAAACCTAACCCAAAATATAACCCAAACCGAAACCCTAACCCTAACCCTAACCTTAACGCTAACCATAACCCAAACCTAAACACAAACCCTAACCCTAATCCTAACCCTAAACCTAACCCTAATCCTAGTCCTATCCCTAACCCTAACCGTAACCCTAACCTTAATATTTACCCAAACCCAAACTCTAAACCTAACTCTAATCGGAACCCTAACCCTAACCCTAATCCTAACCATAACCCTAACCATAACCCTAATGCAACACCTCACCCTAACCCTAACTCTAACCCAAACCCTAACCTAAACCTAACTCTAAACCAAACCCAAACCCTAACCCTAACCCTAACTCTAACCCAAACCCTAACCTAACCCTAAAACTAACCCTAACTCAAACCGTCACTCTAACACTAACCCAAACCGTAACCGTAACCCTAACCCAAACCCTAACCCAAATAGTAACCCTAATCCTAATCCTAACACTAACCCTCATCCTTATCCTAACCCTAACCCTAAACCAAACCCAAACCCTAATCTTAACACAAACCCTAACCCTAATCCTAACCCTAACCCAAACCCTAACCCTAACCCTAACCCAAAACCTAAACCCAACCGTAAACCTAACCCTAACCCTAAACCAAAAACTAACCCTAAATCTAACCCTAAGCCAAACCCTAACCCTAACCCTTATCCTAACCCATTCCCAAACCCTAACACTAACCCTAACCCTAACCCAAACCCTAACCCTAACCCTAACCCGAACCCAAACCCAAACCCTAACCCTAATCCTAACCCTAATGCTAAACCTAAACCTAACGCAAACTCAAACCCTAATTATAACCCTAACCCTAAACCAAACCCTAACCCTAACCCTCACCTTAACCCTAACCCTAACCCTAACCCTAACCCTAACCATAGCACTAACCCTAATTCTAACTAAAACCCAAACCCTAACCCTAACCCAAACCCAAACCCTAATCTTAACACAAACCCTAACCCTAATCCTAAACCTAAACCTAACCCTAACCCAACCCCTAACCCGCACCATAACTCTAACCCAAACCCGAACCCTAACCCTAAGCCTAACCCAAATCCTTACCCTAACCCTAACCCTAACCCTAACCCAAACCCTAACCCTAACCCAAACCCTAACCCAAACCCAAACCCTAACCCTAACCCTAACGCTAACCCTAACCCTAACCCTAACCCTAACGCTAACCCTAACCATAACCCTAACCCTAAACCTAACCAAACCTAAACCCTAACCCAAACCCTAATCCTAACACTAACCCTAACACTAACCCTAACCGAAAACCTAAACCCTAACCCTACTCCTAACCCTAACCCTAACCCTAACACAAACCCTAACCCTAAACGTAACCTTAATCCAAACCCTAACCCTAACCCTAATCCACACAGAAACCATAATCTTAACACAAACCCGAACCCTAATCCTAACCCGAAACCATAATCTTAACACAAACCCGAACCCTAATCCTAACCCTAAACCTAACCCTAACCCAAACGCTAACCCTAACCCTAACCCTACGCAGCACAAACCCTAACGCTTACCCTAATTCTAACTGAAACCCAAACCCTAACACTAACCCTAACCCAAACCCTAACAATAACCCTAAACCTAAACCTAACCCCTAACCCTAAAACTAACCCTAACCCTAAACCTAATCATTACCCAAACCCTAACCCTAACCCGAAACCTAACTGAAACACTAATCCTAAACCTAACCCGAACCCTAATGCTAACCCTAAACCTAATTCAAACTCAAACCCTAACCCTAATCCTAACCCGAACCCAAACCCTAACCCTAACCCTAAACCTAACCCAAAACATAACCGAAACTGAAACCCTAACACTAACCCTATCCCTAACCCTAACCCTAAACCCTAACCCTAACACTAACCCTAACCATAACCCAAACCCTAACTCTAAAGCAAACCCAAACCGTAACACTAACCCTAACCCTAACCCTCATCCTTATCCTAACCCTAACCCTAATTCTAACCCTAACCCTAACCCTAATTCTAACCCTAACCCTAACCCTAACCCAATACCTAATCCTAAACCTAACCCTAAACATAATCTTAATACTAACGCTAACCCTAACACTAACCCAGATTCAAACCTAACCCTAACGCAAACCCTAACCCTAAACCTAACCCTAACCCAAACCCTAACCCTAACCCTAATCCTAACCCTAATGCTAACCCTAAACCTAACTCAAACTCAAATCCTAACCCTAAGCCTAACCCTAACCCAAACCCTAACCCTAACCCTAACCCTAACCCTAACCCTAACTAAAACCCTAACGCTAACCCAACCCGAACGCAAACCCAAAACCCTAACCCGAAACTTAACCGAAAACCTAAATCTAACCGTAATTCTAAACCAAACCCTAACCCTAACACTAACCCTAACCCTAATCCTAAGCCTAAACCTAACCCTAACCCTAACCCTAACCCAAACCCGAACCCTAACCATAACCCTAACCAAAACCCTAACCCTATCCCTAACCCTAAACCAAACACTAACCCGAATCTTAACCCTAAACCAAACCCTAATCCTAACCCTAACCCTAACACTAACCCTAACCGAAAACCTAAACCCTAACCCTACTCCTAACCCTAACCCTAACCCTTACCCTTACCCAAACCCAAATCCTAAAACTAACCCTAATCCAAACCCTAACACTAACCCTAATCCTAACCGTAACCCTAACCCTAACACAACCCCTAACCCTAACCCTAACCCTAACCCAAACCCTAACCCTAACCCTAATCCTAACCCTAAACCTAACCCTAACACGAACCCTAGCCCTAAACCTAACCCTAACCCAAACCCTAACCCTAACCCTAACCCTAACCCTAACCCTAACCCTAAATCAAACCCTAAACCTAACCCTAACCCTAACCCTAACTGAAACACTAATCCTAAACCTAACCCTAAACCTAATGCTAACCCTAAACCTAATTCAAACTCAAACCCTAACCCTAACCCTAACCCTAACCCTAACCCTAACTCTAAACCAAACCCAAAACCTAACCCTAACCCTAACTCTAACCCAAACCCTAACCAACCCTAAACCTATCCCTAATTCAAACCCTAACTCTAACACTAACCCAAATCCTAACCCTAACCCTAACACAAACCATAACCCAAATAATAACCCTAACCCTAACCCTAACCCTAACCCTAACCTTAACCCTAACCATAATTCTAACCCTAACCCGAACCCTAAACCTAACCCTGACCCTAACCCAAACCCAAACCCTAATCTTAACACAAACCCTAAACCTAATCCTAACCCTAACCCTAACCCTAACCCAAACCCTAACCCTAACCCTAATGCTAACCGAAACCCTAACCCTAACCCTAACCCTAACCCTAACCCTAACCCTAATCCTAACCCTAATGCTAACCCTAAACCTAACCCTAACACTAAGCCTCGTCCTAACCCTAACCCTAACCCTAACCCTAACCCTAACCCTAACCCTAACCGTAACCCTAACCCAAACCCTAACCCTAACCCAAACCCTAACCCTAACCCTAATGCTAACCGAAACCCTAACCCTAACCCTAACCCTAACCCTAACCCTAATACTAATCCTAATGCTAACCCTAAACCTAACCCTAACACTAACCCTAGTCCTAACCCTAACCCTAACCCAAACCCTAACACTAACCCTCCTCCTTATCCTAACCCTAACCCTAACCCTAACCCTAACCCTAACCCTAATTCTAACCCTAACCCTAACCCTAACCCTAACCCTAACCCAAACCCAAACCCTAATCTTAACACAAACCCTAACCCTAACCCTAACCCTAACCCTAACCCTAACCCTAACCCTAACCCTCCTTATCCTAACCCTAACCCTAACCCTAACCCTAACCCTAATTTTTACCCTAACCCTAACCCTAACCCTAACCCTAACCCTAACCCAAACCCAAACCCTAATCTTAACACAAACCCTAACCCTAATCCGAACCCAAACCCTAACCCTAAACCTAAATCTAACCCAAAAAATAACCGAAACCGAAACCCTAACCCTCACCCTAACACTAAACTGTAACCCTAACACTTACCCTAACCATAACCCAAACCTAAACCCAAACCCTAACCCTAATCCTAACCCTAACCCTAATCCTAGTCCTAACCCTATCCCTAACCCTAACCCTAACCCTAACCTTAACCCTTACCCAAACCCAAACTCTAAACCTAACTCTAATCGGAACCCTTACCCTATCCCTATCCATAACCGTAACGCTAACCCTATCCATAACCCTAACCCTAACCGTAAAGCTAAACCTAACCATAAACCTAACCCTAACCCTAAACCTAACCAAACCTAAACCCTAGCCCAAACCCTAATCCTAACCCTAACACTAAACCTAACCGAAAACCTAAACCCTAAACCTAATCCTAACCCTAACCCCAACCCTAAAACAAAACCTAACCCTAAACGTAACTTTAACC
>CM069551.1:4565000-4570000 GCA_035773235.1 Eospalax fontanierii | reverse complement strand
ACCCTTACCCTAACCCTAAGCCTAACCCTAACCCTAAATCAAACCCTAACCCTAACCCTAACCCTAACCCGAACGCAAACCCTAACCCTAACAATAACCCTAACTGAAATACTTATCCTAAACCTAACCCTAACCCTAATGCTAACCCTAAACCTAATTCAAACTCAAACCCTAACCCTAATCCTAACCCTAAATCTAACCTTAACCCTTACCCAAACCCAAACTCTAAACATAACTCTAATCGGAACCCTAACCCTAACCCTAACCCTAATCCTAACCCTAACCCTAACCATAACCCTAATCCAACACCTCACCCTAACCCTAACTCTATCCCAAAGCCTAATCTAACCCTAACTCTAAACCAAACCCAAACCGTAACCCTAACCCTAACTCTAACCCAAAACCTAACCTAACCCTAAACCTAACCCTACCTCAAACCTTATCTCTAACACTAACCCAAATCCTAACCCTAACACTAACCCAAACCATAACCCAAATAATAACCCTAATCCTAACCCTAACCTTAACCCTCATCCTTATCCTAACCCTAACCCTAACCCTAATTCTAAACCTAAACCTAACCCTAACCCTAACCCTAACCCTAACCCTAACCCTAACACAAACCCAAACCCTAATTTTAACACTAACCCTAACCCTAATCCTAACTCCAACCCTAAACCTAACCCAAACCCTAACCCTAACCCTAACCCTAAACCAAACCCTAACCCTAACCCTAACCCTAACCCTAACCCTAACCCAAACACTAACCCTAACCCTAATCCTAACCCTAATGCTAAACCTAAACCTAACCCTAACACTAACCCTAGTCCAAACCCTAACCCAAACCCTAACACTAACCCTAACCCTAACACTAACCCTAAATCAAAACCTAAACCTAACCCTAACAATAACCTTAACCCTAACCCTAACCCTAACTGAAACACTAATCCTAAACCTAACCCTAACCCTAATGCTAACCCTAAACCTAATTCAAACTCAAACCCTAACCCTAATCCTAACCCGAAGCCAAACCCTAACCCTAACCCTAAACCTAGCCCAAAACATAACCCAAACCGAAACCCTAACCCTATCCCTAACCCTAACCCTAAACTGTAACCCTAACACTTACCCTAAAAATAACCCAAACCTAAACCTAAACCCTAACCCTAATCCTAACCCTAACACTAACCCTAATCGTAGTCCTAACCCTAACCCTAACCCTAACCCTAACCTTAACCCTTACCCAAACCCAAACTCTAAACCTAACTCTACTCGGAACCCTAACCCTAACCCTAACCCTAACCATAACCCTAACCATAACCCTAACAATAACCGTAAAGCTCAACCTAACCATAACCCTAACCCTAACCTTAAACCTAACCAAACCTAAAACCTAACCCAAACCCTAATCCTAACCCTAACACTAAACCTAAGCGAAAATCTAAACCCTAACCCTAATCCTAACCCTAACCCTAACCCTATAACAAAACCTAACCCTAAACGTAACTTTAACCTAAACCCAAACCCTAACCCTAAACCAAACCCTAATCTTAACACAAACCCTAACCCTAATCCTAACCCTAACCGTAACCCTAACTCAAACGTTAACCCTAACCCTAACCCTAAACCAAACCCTAACCCTAAACCTAACCCAAACCCAAACCCTAACCCTAACACTAATCCTAAAACTAATGCTAACCCTAAACCTAACCCTAACCCTAGTCGTAACCCTAACCCTAACCCAAACCCTAACACTAACCCTAACCCTAACCCTAACCCTAAATCAAACCCTAAACCTAACCTTAACCTAACCTTAACCCTAAATGAAACACTAATCCTAAACCTAACCCTAACCCTAATGCTAACCCTAAACCTAATTCAAACTCAAACCCTAACCCGAACCCAAACCCTAAACCTAACGCTAAACCTAACCCACAACATAACCCAAACCGAAACCCTAACCCTAACCCTAACCGTAACCCTAAACCCTAACCCTAACACTTACCCTAATCATAACCGAAACCTAAACCCAAACCCTGAACCTAATCCTAACCCTAACCCTAACCCTAATCGTAATCCTAACCCTAACCCTAACCCTAACCCTAACCCTAACTCTAACCCAAACCCTAACCTAACCCTAACTCTAAACCAAACCCAAACCGTAACCCTAACCCTAACTCTAACCCAAACCCTAACCTAACCCTAAACCTAACCCTAACTCAAACCCTAACTCTAACACTAACCCAAACCCTAACCCTAACACTAACCCAAACCATAACCCAAATAATAACCCTAATCCTAACCCTAAACTTAACCCTCATCCTTATCCTAACCCTAACCCTAAACCTAATTCTAAACCTAACCCTAACCCTAACCCTAACCATAACACAAACCCAAACCCTAATTTTAACACAAACCCTAACCCTAATCCTAACTCCAACCCTAAACCTAACCCAAACCCTAACCCTAACCCTAACCCTAACCCAAAACATAACCCTAACCCTAACCCTAACCTAACCCTAATCCTAACCCTAACCCTAACCATAACCCTAATCCAACACCTCACGCTAACCCTATCTCTAACCTAAACCCTAACCTAAACCTAACTCTAAACCAAACCCACACCCTAACCCTAACCCTAACTCTAACCCAAACCCTAACCTAACCCTAAACCTATCCCTAATTCAAACCCTAACTCTAACACTAACCCAAACCCTAACCCTAACCCTAACACAAACCATAACCCAAATAATAACCCTAACCCTAACCCTAACCCTAACCCTAACCCTAACCTTAACCCTAACCATAATTCTAACCATAACCCGAACCCTAACCCTAACCCTAACCCTAACCCTAACCCAAACCCAAACCCTAATCTTAACACAAACCCTAACCCTAATCCTAACCCTAACCCTAACCCTAACCCAAACCCTAACCCTAAACCTAAACCTAAACCTAACCCAAACCCTAACCCTAACCCTAACCCTCACCCTAATCCTAACCCTAAACCAAACCCTAATCTTAACACAAACCCTAACCCTAATCCTAACCCTAACCCTAACCCTAACTCAAACGTTAACCCTAACCCTAACCCTAACCCAAACCCTAACCCTAACCCTAAACCTAACCCATACCCAAACCCTAACCCTAACCCTAATCCTAAACCTAATGCTAACCCTAAACCTAACCCTAACCCTAGTCGTAACCCTAACCCTAACCCAAACCCTAACACTAACCCTAACCCTAACCCTAACCCTACATCAAACCCTAAATCTAACCCTAACCCTAACCTTAACCTAACCCTAACCCTAACTGAAACACTAATCCTAAACCTAACCCTAACCCTAATGGTACCCCTAAACCTAATTCAAACTCAAACCCTAACCCTAATCCTAACCTGAACCCAAACCCTAACCCTAACCCTAAACCTAACCCAAAATATAACCCAAACCGAAACCCTAACCCTAACCCTAAACCTAACCCTAAACCCTAAACCTAACACTTACCCTAACGATAACCCAAACCTAAACACAAACCCTAACCCTAATCCTAACCCTAAACCTAACCCTAATCCTAGTCCTATCCCTTACCCTAACCTTAACCCTAACCCTAAACTTAAAAAATACCCAAACCCAAACTCTAAACCTAATTCTAATCCGAACCCTAACCCTAACCCTAATCCTAACCCTAACCCTTACCATAACCCTAACCCAAACCCAAACCCTAATCTTAACACAAACCCTAAGACAATCCTAACCCTAACCCTAACCCTAACCCAAACCCTAACCCTAACCCTAATCCTAACCCAAACCCTAACCCTAACCCTAACCCTAACCCTAATCCTAATCCTAATGCTAACCCTAAACCTACCCCTAACACTAACCCTCGTCCTAACCCTAACCCTAACCCTAACCCTAACCCTAACCCTAACCCTAACCCAAACCCTAACCTAATCCTAACCCTAACCCTAACTCAAACCCTAACCATAACCCTAACCCTAACCCAAACCCTAACCCTAACCCTAACCCTAACCCTAACCCTAACCCTAACCCTAACCCTAACCTTAACCCTAACCCTAACCCAAACCCTAACCCTAACCCTAATCCTAACCCTAACACAAACCCTAACAATAACCCTAACCCTAACCCTAAATCAAACCCTAAACCTAACCCTAAACCTAACCCGAACCAGAACCCTAACCCTAACCCTAACCCTAACTGAAACACTAATCCTAAACCTAACCCGAACCCTAATGCTAACCCTAAACCTAATTCAAACTCAAACCCTAACCCTAATCCTAACACGAACCCAAACCCTAACCCTAACACTAAACCTAACACAAAACATAACCCAAACCGAAACCCTACCCCTAATCCTAACCCTAACCCTAAACCCTAACCCTAACACTTACCGTAATCATAACCGAAACCTAAACCCAAACCCTAACCCTAATCCTAACCCTAACCCTAATCTTAGTCCTAACCCTAACCCTAACCCTAAACCTAACCGTAACCCTAACCTTAACCCTTACCCAAACCCAAACTCTAAACCAATCTCTAATCGGAACCCTAACCCTAACCCTAATCCTAACCCTAACCCTAACCATAACCCTAATCCAACACCTCACGCTAACCCTATCTCTAACCTAAACCCTAACCTAAACCTAACTCTAAACCAAAGCCAAACCCTAATCCTAACCCTAACTCTAACCCAAACCCTAACCTAACCCTAAACCTATCCCTAATCAAACACTAACCCAAACCCTAACGCTAACCCTAACACAAACCATAACCCAAATAATAACCATAACCCTAACCCTATCCCTAACCCTAACCTTAACCCTAACCATAATTCTAACCCTAAACCGAACCCTAACCCTAAGCCTAACCCTAACCCTAACCCAAACCCAAACCCTAATCTTAACACAAACCCAAACCCTAATCCTAACCCTAACCCTAACCCTAACCCAAACCCTAACCCTAACCCTAAACCTAACCCAA
>CM069551.1:4542500-4545000 GCA_035773235.1 Eospalax fontanierii | reverse complement strand
AACTAATGCTAACCCTAAACCTAACCCTAACCCTAGTCGTAACCCTAACCCTAACCCAAACCCTAACCCTAACCCTAACCCTAACCCTAATCCTAACCCTAATGCTAACCCTAAACCTAACCCTAACACTAACCCTAGTCCTAAAACTAACCCTAACCCAAACCCTAACACAAACCCTAACCCTAATCCTAACCCTAAACCTAACCCTAATCCTAGTCCTATCCCTAACGCTAACCGTAACCCTAACCCTAAACTTAACCCATACCCAAACCCAAACTCTAAACCTAACTCTAATCCGAACCCTAACCCTAACCCTAATCCTAACCCTAACCCTAACCATAACCCTAATCCAACACCTCACCCTAACCCTAACTCTAACCCAAACCCTAACCTAAACCTAACTCTAAACCAAACCCAAACCCTAACCCTAACCCTAACTCTAACCCAAACCCTAATCTAACCCTAAACCTAACCCTAATTCAAACCCTCACTCTAACACTAACCCAAACCGTAACCCTAACCCTAACCCAAACCATAACCCAAATAATAACCCTAATCCTAACCCTAACACTAACCGCCATCCTTATCCTAACCCTAACCCTAACCCTAACCCTAATTCTAACCCTAACCCTAACCCTAACCCTAACCCTAACCCTAATCCTAACCCCAACACAAACCCTAATCTTAACACAAACCCTAACCCTAATCCTAACCCTAACCCTAACCCAAACCCTAACCCTAACCCTAACCCTAACCCAAACCCCAAACCTAACGCTTACCCTAACCCAAACCCTAACCCTAACCCTAATCCTAACCCTAATGCTAACCCTAAACCTAACCCAAACACTAACCCTATTCCTAACCCTAACCCTAACCCAAACACTAACAATAACCCTAACCCTAACCCTAAATCAAACCCTAACCCTAACCCTAACCCTAACTGAAACACTAATCCTAAACCTAAACCGAACCCTAATGCAAACCCTAAACCTAATTCAAACTCAAACCCTAACCCTAATCCTAACCCGAACCCAAACCCTAACCCTAACCGTAAACCTAACACAAAACATAACCCAAACCGAAACTCTAACCCTAACCCTAACCCTAACCCTTAACCCTAACCCTAACACTTTCCCTAATCATAACCGAAACCTAAACCCAAACCCTAACCCTAATCCTAACCCTAACCCTAACCCTTATCCTAGTCCTATCCCTAACCCTAATCCTAACCCTAACCGTAACCCTAACCTTAACCCTTACCCAAACCCAAACTCTAAACCAATCTCTAATCGGAACCCTAACCCTAACCCTAATCCTAACCCTAACCCTAACCATAACCCTAATCCAACACCTCACGCTAACCCTATCTCTAACCTAAACCCTAACATAAACCTAACTCTAAACCAAACCCAAACCCTAACCCTAACCCTAACTCTAACACAAACCCTAACCTAACCCTAAACCTATCCCTAATTCAAACCCTAACTCTAACACTAACCCAAACCCTAACCCTAACCCTAACACAAACCATAACCCAAATAATAACCCTAACCCTAACCCTAACCCTAACCCTAACCTTAACCCTAACCATAATTCTAACCCTAACCCGAACCCTAACCCTAACCCTAACCCTAACCCTAACCCAAACCCAAACCCTAATCTTAACACAAACCCTAACCCTAATCCTAACCCTAACCCTAACCCTAACCCAAACCCTAACCAAAACCCTAACCCTAAACCTAACCCAAACCCTAACCCTAACCCTAACCCTAACCCTAATCCTAACCCTAATGCTAACCCTAAAACCAACCCTAACAATAACCCTCGTCCTCACCCTAACCCTAACCCTAAGCCTACCAGTAACCCTAACCCAAACCCTAAACCTAACTCAAACCCTAACCCTAACCCTAACCCTAACTCTAATCCTAACCCTAATGCTAACCCTAAACCTAACCCTAACATTAACCCTCGTCCTAACCCTAACCCTAACCCAAACCCTAACCGTAACCCTAATCCTAACTCCAACCCTAAACCTAACCCAAACCCTAACCCTAAAACTAACCCTAACCCAAACCCTAACCCTAACCCTAACCCTAACCCTAACCCTAACCCAAACCCTAACCCTAACCCTCATCCTAACCCTAATGCTAACCCTAAACCTAACCCTAACACTAACCCTAGTCCTAACCCTAACCCTAACCCAAACCCTAACACTAACCCTAACCCTAACCCTAACCCTAAATCAAACCCTAAACCTAACCCTAACAATAACCTTAACCCTAACCCTAACCCTAACTGAAACACTAATCCTAAACCTAACACTAACCCTAATGCTAACCCTAAACCTAATTCAAACTCAAACCCTAACCCTAATCCTAACCCGAACCCAGACCCTAACCCTAACCCTAAACCTAGCCCAAAACATAACCCAAACCGAAACCCTAACCCTATCCCTAACCCTAACCCTAAACTGTAACCCTAACACTTACCCTAAACATAA
>CM069551.1:4525000-4527500 GCA_035773235.1 Eospalax fontanierii | reverse complement strand
CCAAACCCTAACCCTAAACCTAAAGCTAACCGAAAATATAACCCAACCCGAAACCCTAACCCTAACCCTAAACCTAACCCTAAACCCTAACACTAACACTTACCCTAACCATAACCCAAACCTAAACACAAACCCGAACCCTAATCCTAACCCTAAACCTAACCCTAATCCTAGTCCTATTCCTAACCCTAACCGTAACCCTAACCCTAAACTTAACCCATACCCAAACCCAAACTCTAAACCTAACTCTAATCCGAACCCTAACCCTAACCCTAATCCTAACCCTAACCCCAACCATAACCCTAATCCAACACCTCACCCTAACCCATACTCTAACACAAACCCTAACCTAAACCTAACTCTAAACCAAACCCAAACCCTAACCCTAACCCTAACTCTAACCCAAACCCTAACCTAACCCTAAACCTAACCATAACTCAAACCCTCACTCTAACACTAACCAAAACCGTAACCCTAACCCTAACCCAAACCATAACCCAAATAATAACCCTAATCCTAACCCTAACACTAACCCTCATCCTTATCCTAACCCTAACCCTAACCCTAACCCTAATTCTAAAACTAACCCTAACCCTAACGCTAACCCTAACCCTAACCCAAACCCAAACCCCAATCTTAACACAAACCCTAACCCTAATCCTAACCCTAACCCTAACCCTAACCCAAACCCTAACCCTAACCCTAACCCTAACCCAAACCCTAACCCTAACCCTTACCCTACATCAAACCCTAAACCTAACCCTAACCCTAACCTTAACCTAACCCTAACCCTAACTGAAACACTAATCCTAAACCTAACCCGAACCCTAATGCTAACCCTAAACCTAATTCAAACTCAAACCCTAACCCTAATCCTAACCCGAAGCCAAACCCTAACCCTAACCCTAAACCTAACACAAAACATAACCCAAACCGAAACCCTAACCCTAACCCTAACCCTAACCCTAAACCCTAACCCTAACACTTACCCTAATCATAACCGAAACCTAAACCCAAACCCTAACCCTAATCCTAACCCTAACCCTAACCCTAATCCTAGTCCTAACCCTAACCCTAACCCTAACCCTAACCCTAACCCTAACCCTAACCCTAACCCAAACCCTAACCCTAACCCTAATCCTAACCCTAATGCTAACCCTAAACCTAACCCTAACACTAACCCTAGTCCTAAAACTAACCCTAACCCAAACCCTAACACAAACCCTAACCCTAATCCTAACCCTAAACCTAACCCTAATCCTAGTCCTATCCCTAACCCTAACCGTAACCCTAACCCTAAACTTAACCCATACCCAAACCCAAACTCTAAACCTAACTCTAACCCGAACCCTAACCCTAACCCTAATCCTAACCCTAACCCTAACCATAACCCTAATCCAACACCTCACCCTAACCCTAACTCTAACCCAAACCCTAACCTAAACCTAACTCTAAACCAAACCCAAACCCTAACCCTAACCCTAACTCTAACCCAAACCCTAATCTAACCCTAAACCTAACCCTAATTCAAACCCTCACTCTAACACTAACCCAAACCGTAACCCTAACCCTAACCCAAACCATAACCCAAATAATAACCCTAATCCTAACCCTAACACTAACCGTCATCCTTATCCTAACCCTAACCCTAACCCTAACCCTAATTCTAACCCTAACCCTAACCCTAACCCTAACCCTAACCCCAACACAAACCCTAATCTTAACACAAACCCTAACCCTAATCCTAACCCTAACCCTAACCCAAACCCTAACCCTAATCCTAACCCTAACCCAAACCCCAAACCTAACGCTTACCCTAACCCAAACCCTAACCCTAACCCTAATCCTAACCCTAATGCTAACCCTAAACCTAACCCAAACACTAACCCTATTCCTAACCCTAACCCTAACCCAAACACTAACAATAACCCTAACCCTAACCCTACATCAAACCCTAACCCTAACCCTAACCCTAACTGAAACACTAATCCTAAACCTAAACCGAACCCTAATGCAAACCCTAAACCTAATTCAAACTCAAACCCTAACCCTAATCCTAACCCGAACCCAAACCCTAACCCTAACCGTAAACCTAACACAAAACATAACCCAAACCGAAACTCTAACCCTAACCCTAACCCTAACCCTAAACCCTAACCCTAACACTTACCCTAATCATAACCGAAACCTAAACCCAAACCCTAACCCTAATCCTAACCCTAACCCTAACCCTAATCCTAGTCCTAACCCTAACCCTAATCCTAACCCTAACCGTAACCCTAACCTTAACCCTTACCCAAACCCAAACTATAAACCAATCTCTAATCGGAACCCTAACCCTAACCCTAATCCTAACCCTAACCCTAACCATAACCCTAATCCAACACCTCACGCTAACCCTATCTCTAACCTAAACCCTAACCTAAACCTAACTCTAAACCAAACCAAAACCCTAACCCTAACCCTAACTCTAACACAAACCCTAACCTAACCCTAAACC
>CM069551.1:4485000-4487500 GCA_035773235.1 Eospalax fontanierii | reverse complement strand
AACCCTAACACTTATCCTAAACATAACCCAAACCTAAACCCAAACCCTAACCCTAATCCTAACCCTAACCCTAACCCTAAAACAAAACCTAACCCTAAACGTAACTTTAACCCAAACCCTAACCCTAACCCTAAACCAAACCCTAATCTTAACACAAACCCTAACCCTAATCCTAACCCTAACCCTAACCCTAACTCAAACCTTAACCCTAACCCTCACCCTAACCCAAACCCTAACCCTAACCCTAACCCTAACCCAAACCCAAACCCTAACCCTAACCCTAATGCTAAAACTAATGCTAACCCTAAACCTAACCCTAACGCTAGTCGTAACCCTAACCCTAACCCAAACCCTAACACTAACCCTAACCCTAACCCTTACCCTACATCAAACCCTAAACCTAACCCTAACCCTAACCTTAACCTAACCCTAACCCTAACTGAAACACTAATCCTAAACCTAACCCTAATCCTAATGCTAACCCTAAACCTAATTCAAACTCAAACCCTAACCCTAATCCTAACCCGATCCCAAACCCTAACCCTAACCCTAAACCTAACCCAAAATATAACCCAAACAGAAACCCTAACCCTAACCCTAAACCTAACCCTAAACCCTAACCCTAACACTTACCCTAACCATAACCCAAACCTAAACACAAACCCGAACCCTAATCCTAACCCTAAACCTAACCCTAACCCTAACCCAAACTCTAACAATAACCCTAACCCTAACCCTAAATCAAACCCTAAACCTAACCCTAAACCTAACCCGAAACCAAACCCTAACCCTAACCCTAACCCTAACCCTAACTGAAACACTAATCCTAAACCTAACCCGAACCCTAATGCTAATCCTAAACCTAATTCAAACTCAAACACTAACCCTAATCCTAACCCGAACCCAAACCCTAACTCTAACCCTAAACCTAACACAAAACATAACCCAAACCGAAACCCTAACCCTAACCCTAACCCTAACCCTAAACCCTAACCCTAACACTTACCCTAATCATAACCGAAACCTAAACCCAAACCCTAACCCTAATCCTAACCCTAACCCTAACCCTAATCCTAGTCCTAACCCTAACCCTAACCCTAACCCTAACCCTAACCGTAACCCTAACCTTAACCCTTACCCAAACCCAAACTCTAAACCAAACTCTAATCGAAACCCTAACCCTAACCCTAATCCTAACACTAACCCTAACCATAACCCTAATCCAACACCTCACGCTAACCCTATCTCTAACCTAAACCCTAACCTAAACGTAACTCTAAACCAAACCCAAACCCTAACCCTAACCCTAACTCTAACCCAAACCCTAACCCTAACCCTAACACAAACCATAACTCAAATAATAACCCTAACCCTAACCCTAACCCAAACCCTAACCCTAACCCTAACCCTAACCCTAACCCTAACCCTAACCCTAACCCTAACCTTAACCCTAACCATAATTCTAACCCAAACCCTAACCCTAACCCTAACACAAACCATAACCCAAATAATAACCCTAACCCTAACCCTAACCCAAACCCTAACCCTAACCCTAAACCTAACCCAAACCCTAACCCTAACCCTAACCCTAACCCTAATCCTAACCCTAATGCTAACCCTAAACCTAACCCTAACCCTAACCCTCGTCCTAACCCTAACCCTAACCCTAACCCTAACCCTAAGCCTAACCCTAACCCTAACCCTAACCCAAACCCTAACCCTAACCCTAATCCTAACCCTAATGCTAACCCTACACCTAACCCTAACACTAACCCTAGTCCTAACCCTAACCCTAACCCAAACCCTAACACTAACCCTAACCCTAACCCTAACCCTAAATCAAACCCTAAACCTAACCCTAAACCTAACCCGAACCCAAAATCTAACCCTAACCCTAAACCTAATCCTAGTCCTAACCCTAACCCTAACCCTAACCCTAACCTTAACCCTTACCCAAACCCAAACTCTAAACCTAACTCTAATCGGAACCCTAACCCTAACCCTAACCCTAACGCTAACCCTAACCATAACCCTAACCCTAACCGTAAAGCTAAACCTAGCCATAACACTAACCCTAACCCTAAACCTAACCAAACCTAAACCATAACCCAAACCCTAATCCTAACCCTAACCCTAACACTAAACCTAACCGAAAACCTAAACCCTAAACCTAATCCTAACCCTAAACCTAACCCTAAAACAAAACCTAACCCTAAATGTAACTTTAACCCAAACCCTAACCCTAACCCTAACCCTAACCCATACCCTACATCAAACCCTAAACCTAACCCTAACCCTAACCTTAACCTAACCCTAACCCTAACTGAAACACTAAACCTAAACCTACCCGTAATCCTCATGCTCACCCTAAACCTAATTCAAACTCAAACCCTAACCCTAATCCTAACCCGAACCCAAACCCTAAGCCTAACCCTAAACCTAACCCAAAATATAACCCAAACCGAAACCCTAACCCTAACCCTAAACCTGACCCTAAACC
>CM069551.1:4475000-4477500 GCA_035773235.1 Eospalax fontanierii | reverse complement strand
CCTAATCCTAACCCTAACCATAACACTAAACCTAACCGAAAACCTAAACCCTAAACCTAATCCTAACCCTAACTGTAACCCTAAAATAAAACCTAACCCTAAACGTAACTTTAACCCAAACCCTAACCCTAACCCTAAACCAAACCTTAATGTTAACACAAACCCTAACCCTAATCCTAACCCTAACCGTAACCCTAACTCAGACGTTAACCCTAACCCTAACCCTAACCCAAACCCTAACCCTAACCCTAACCCTAACCCTAAACCAAACCCAAACCCTAACCCTAACCCTAATCCTAAAACTAATGCTAACCCTAAACCTAACCCTAACCCTAGTCGTAACCCTAACCCTAACCCAAACCCTAACACTAACCCTAACCCTAACCCTAAATCAAACCCTAAACCTAACCCTAACCCTAACCTTAACCTAACCCTAACCCTAACTGAAACACTAATCCTAAACCTAACCCTAACCCTAATGCTAACCCTAAACCTAATTCAACCTCACACACTAAACCTAATCCTAACCCGAACCCAAACCCTAACCCTAACCCTAAACCTAACCCAAAATATAACCCAAACCGAAACCCTAACCCTAACCCTAACGTTAACCCTAACCATAACCCAAACCTAAACACAAACCCTAACCCTAATCCTAACCCTAAACCTAACCCTAATCCTAGTCCTATCCCTAACCCTAACCGTAACCCTAACCTTAATCCTTACCCAAACCCAAACTGTAAACCTAACTCTAATCGGAACCCTAACCCTAACCCTAATCCTAACCATAACCCTAACCATAACCCTAATGCAACACCTCACCCTAACCCTAACTCTAACCCAAACCCTAACCTAAACCTAACTCTAAACCAAACCCAAACCCTAACCCTAACCCTAACTCTAACCCAAACCCTAACCTAACCCTAAACCTAACCCTAACTCAAACCCTCACTCTAACACTAACCCAAACCGTAACCCTAACCCTAACCCAAACCATAACCCAAATAATAACCCTAATCCTAATCCTAACACTAACCCTCATCCTTATCCTAACCCTTACCCTAACCCAAACCCAAACCCTAATCTTAACACAAACCCTAACCCTAATCCTAACCCTAACCCAAACCCTAACCCTAACCCTAACCCAAAACCTAAACCCAACCGTAAACCTAACCCTAACCCTAAACCAAAAACTAACCCTAAATCTAACCCTAAGCCAAACCCTAACCCTAACCCTTATCCTAACCCATTCCCAAACCCTAACACTAACCCTAACCCTAACCCAAACCCTAACCCTAACCCTAACCCGAACCCAAACCCAAACCCTAACCCTAATCCTAACCCTAATGCTAACCCTAAACCTAACGCAAACTCAAACTCTAATTATAACCCTAACCCTAAACCAAACCCTAACCCTAACCCTCACCTTAACCCTAACCCTAACCCTAACCCTAACCATAACACTAACCCTAATTCTAACTAAAACCCAAACCCTAACCCTAACCCAAACCCAAACCCTAATCTTAACACAAACCCTAACCCTAATCCTAAACCTAACCCTAACCCTAACACAACCCCTAACCCGCATCATAACTCTAACCCAAAACCGAACCCTAACCCTAAGCCTAACCCAAATCCTTACCCTAACCCTAACCCTAACTCTAACCCAAACCCTAACCCTAACCCAAACCCTAACCCAAACCCAAAACCTAACCCTAACCCTAACGCTAACCCTAACCCTAACCCTAACCCTAACGCTAACCCTAACCCTAACCCTAACCCTAACCCTAACCCAAACCCTAACCCTAACCCTAATCCTAACCCTAATGCTAACCCTAAACCTAACCCTAACACTAACCCTAGTCCTAACCCTAACCCTAACCCAAACCCTAACACTAACCCTAACCCTAACCCTAACCCTAAATCAAACCCTAAACCTAACCCTAAACCTAACCCGAACCCAAACTCTAACCCTAACCCTAACCCTAATCCTAGTCCTAACCCTAACCCTAACCCTAACCCTAACCTTAACAATTACCCAAACCCAAACTCTAAACCTAACTCTAATCGGAACCCTAACCCTAACCCTAACCCTAACGCTAACCCTAACCATAACCCTAACCCTAACCGTAAAGCTAAACCTAGCCATAACCCTAACCCTAACCCTAAACCTAACCAAACCTGAACCATAACCCCAACCCTAATCCTAACTCTAACCCTAACACTAAACCTAACCGAAAACCTAAACCCAAACCCTAAACCTAACCCTAACCGTAACCCTAACTCAAACGTTAACCCTAACCCTAACCCTAACCCAAACCCTAACCCTAACCCTAACCCAAACCCAAACCCTAACCCTAACCCTAATCCTAAAACTAATGCTAACCCTAAACCTAACCCTAACCCTAGTCGTAACCCTAACCCTAACCCAAACCCTAACACTAACCCAAACCCTAACCCTAACCCTAAATCAAACCCTAAACCTAACCCTAACCCTAAC
>CM069551.1:4457500-4470000 GCA_035773235.1 Eospalax fontanierii | reverse complement strand
AATTCTAACTGCAACCCAAACCCTAACACTAACCCTAACCCAAACCCTAACAATAACCCTAAACCTAAACCTAACCCCTAACCCTTAAACTAACCCTAACCCTAAACCTAACCATTACCCAAACCCTAACCCTAACCCGAAACCTAACTGAAACACTAATCCTAAACCTAACCCGAACCCTAATGCTAACCCTAAACCTAATTCAAACTCAAACCCTAACCCTAATCCTAAGCCGAAACCAAACCCTAACCCTAACCCTAAACCTAACCCAAAACATAACCCAAACTGAAACCCTAACACTAACCCTATCCCTAACCCTAACCCTATACCCTAACCCTAACACTAACCCTAACCATAACCCAAACCTAAACAAAAACCCTAACCTTAATCCTAATCGTAACCGTAATCCTAGTCCTAACCCTAACCCTAACCCTAACCCTAACCCTAACACTAACCCTAACCCTAACTCTAACCCTAAATCAAACCCTAAACCTAACCCTAACCCTAACCCTAACACAAACCATAACCCAAATAATAACCCTAATCCTAACCCTAAACCTAACCCTCATCCTTATCCTAACCCTAACCCTAACCCTAATTCTAACCCTAACCCTAACCCTAACCCAAAACCTAACCCTAACCCTAACCCTAACCATAATCTTAACCCTAACCCTAACCCTAACACTAACCCAGATTCAAACCTAACCCTAACCCAAACCCTAACCCTAACCCTAACCCTAACCCAAACCCTAACCCTAACCCTAATCCTAACCCTAATGCTAACCTGAAACCTAACTCAAACTCAAACCCTAACCCTAAGCCTAACCCTAAACCAAACCCTAACCCTAACCCTAACCCTAACCCTAACTAAAACCCTAACCCTAACCCTAACCCTAACCCAAACACTAACCCTAACCCTAATCCTAACCCTAATGCTAACCCGAAACCTAACTCAAACTCAAACCCTAACCCTAAGCCTAACCCTAAACCAAACCCTAACCCTAACCCTAACCCTAACTAAAACCCTAACACTAACCCAACCCGCACCCAAACCCTAACCCTAACCCTAACCCTAACCCTAACACTAACCCTAACCGTAACCCTAACCCTAACACTAACCCATACGCCAACCCTAACCCTTACCCAAAACCTAAACCTAACACTAAACCTAACCCTAACCGTAACCCACTCTAAGCCTAACCCTAAACCTTAACTTAACCCCGAACCCCAAACCCTAACCCAAACCATAACACTAACCCTAACCCTAACCCTAACCCTAACCTTTACCCTTACCCAAACCCAAACTCTAAACCTAACTCTAATCGGAACCCTAACCCTAAACCTAATCCTAACCCTAACCCTAACCATAACCCTAATCCAACACCTCACACTAACCTAACTCTAACCCAAAGCCTAACCTAACCCTAACTCTAAAGCAAACCCAAACCGTAACACTAACCCTAACTCTAACCCAAACCCTAACCTAACCCTAAACCTATCCCTAACTCAAACCCTAACTCTAACACTAACGCAAACACTAACCCTAACCCTAACTCAAACCATAACCCAAATAATAACCCTAATCCAAACCCTAACCCTAACCCTCATCCTTATCCTAACCCTAACCCTAATTCTAACCCTAACCCTAACCCTAATTCTAACCCTAACCCTAACCCTAACCCAAAACCTAATCCTAAACCTAACCCTAAACATAATCTTAATACTAACGCTAACCCTAACACTAACCCAGATTCAAACCTAACCCTAACGCAAACCCTAACCCTAAACCTAACCCTAACCCAAACCCTAACCCTAACCCTAATCCTAACCCTAATGCTAACCCTAAACCTAACTCAAACTCAAACCCTAACCCTAAGCCTAACCCTAACCCAAACCCTAACCCTAACCCTAACCCTAACCCTAACCCTAACTAAAACCCTAACGCTAACCCAACCCGAACGCAAACCCAAAACCCTAACCCGAAACTTAACCGAAAACCTAAATCTAACCGTAATCCTAAACCAAACCCTAACCCTAACACTAACCCTAACCCTAATCCTAAGCCTAAACCTAACCCTAACCCTAACCCTAACCCAAACCCGAACCCTAACCATAACCCTAACCAAAACCCTAACCCTATCCCTAACCCTAAACCAAACACTAACCCGAATCTTAACCCTAAACCAAACCCTAATCCTAACCCTAACCCTAACACTAACCCTAACCGAAAACCTAAACCCTAACCCTACTCCTAACCCTAACCCTAACCCTTACCCTTACCCAAACCCAAATCCTAAAACTAACCCTAATCCAAACCCTAACACTAACCCTAATCCTAACCGTAACCCTAACCCTAACACAACCCCTAACCCTCACCCTAACTCTAACGCAAACCCGAACACTAACCCTAACCCTAACCCAAATCCTAACCCTAACCCTAACCCTAACCCTAACCCAAACCCTAACCCTTACCCAAACCCTAACCCAAACCCAAAATCTAACCCTAACCCTAACGGTAACCCTAAACATAACCCTAACCTTAACCCTAACGCTAAACCTAACCATAACCCTAACCCTAACCCTAAACCTAACCAAACCTAAACCCTAACTCAAACCCTAATACTAACCCTAACCCTAACACTAACCCTAACCGAAAACCTAAACCCTAACCCTACTCCTAACCCTAACCCTAACCCTAACACAAACCCTAACCCTAAACGTAACCTTAACCCAAACCCTAACCCTAACCCTAACCCAAACCCAAACCCTAATCTTAACACAAACCCTAACCCTAACCCTAACCCAAACCCTAACCCTAACCCTAACACTAACCCTAACCCAAACCCTAACCCTAACCCTAATCCTAACCCTAATGCTAACCCTAAACCTAACCCTAACACTAACAATAGTCCTAACCCTAATCCTAACCCAAACCCTAACACTAACCCTAACCCTAACCCTAACATTAAATCAAACCCTAAACCTAACCCTAAACCTAACCAGAACCCAAACCCTAACCCTAATACTAATCCTAACTGAAACACTAATCCTAAACCTAACCCGAACCCTAATGCTAACCCTAAACCTAATTCAAACTCAAGCCCTAACCCTAATCCTAAGCCGAACCCAAACCCTAACCCTAACCCTAAACCTAAACCAAACCCTAACCCTAACCCTAACCCTAACCCTAATCCTAACCCTAATGCTAACCCTAAACCTAACCCTAACATTAACCCTCGTCCTAACCCTAACCCTAACCCTAACCCTAACAGTAACCCTAACCCAAACCCTAAACCTAACCCAAAACCTAACCCTAACCCTAACCCTAACCCTAACCCTAACCCTAACCCTAACCCTAACAGTAACCCTAACCCAAACCCTAAACCTAACCCAAACCCTAACCCTAACCCTAACCCTAACCCTAATCCTAACCATAATGCTAACCCTAAACCTAACCCTAACATTAACCCTCGTCCGAACCCTAACCCTAACCCAAACCCTACCCCTAACCCTAATCCTAACTCCAACCCTAAACCTAACCCAAACCCTAACCCTAAAACTAACCCTAACCCAAACCCTAACCCTAACCCTAACCCTAACCCTAACCCAAACCCTAACCCTAACCCTAATCCTAACCCTAATGCTAACCCTAAACCTAACCCTAACACTAACCCTAGTCCTAACCCTAACCCTAACCCAAACCCTAACACCCCTAACCCTAACCCTAACCCTAAATCAAACCCTAAACCTAACCTTAACAATAACCTTAACCCTAACCCTAACCCTAACTGAAACACTAATCCTAAACCTAACCCTAACCCTAATGCTAACCCTAAACCTAATTCAAACTCAAACCCTAACCCTAATCCTAACCCGAACCCAGACCCTAACCCTAACCCTAAACCTAGCCCAAAACATAACCCAAACCGAAACCCTAACCCTATCCCTAACCCTAAACCTAAACTGTAACCCTAACACTTACCCTAAACATAACCCAAACCTAAACTCAAACCCTAACCCTAATCCTAACCCTAACCCTAACCCTAAAACAAAACCTAACCGTAAACGTAACTTTAACCCAAACCCTAACCCTAACCCTAAACCAAACCCTAATCTTAACACAAACCCTAACCCTAATCCTAACCCTAACCGTAACCCTAACTCAATACGTTAACCCTAACCCTAACCCTAACCCAAACCCTAACCCTAACCCTAACCCTAACCCTAACCCTAAACCAAACCCAAACCCTAACCCTAACCCTAATCCTAAAACTAATGCTAACCCTAAACCTAACCCTAACCCTAGTCGTAACCCTAACCCTAACCCAAACCCTAACACTAACCCTAACCCTAACCCTAAATCAAACCCTAAACCTAACCCTAACCCTAACCTTAACCTAACCCTAACCCTAACTGAAACACTAATCCTAAACCTAACCCTAACCCTAATGCTAACCCAAAACCTAATTAAAACTCACACCCTAAACCTAATCCTAACCCGAACCCAAACCCTAACCCTAACCCTAAACCTAACCCTAACCCTAACCCTAAACCAAACACTAACCCGAATCTTAACCCTAAACGAAACCCTAATCCTAACCCTAACCCTAACACTAACCCTAACCGAAAACCTAAACCCTAACCCTACTCCTAACCCTAACCCTAACCCTTACCCTTACCCAAACCCAAATCCTAAAACTAACCCTAATCCAAACCCTAACACTAACCCTAATCCTAACCGTAACCCTAACCCTAACACAACCCCTAACCCTCACCCTAACTCTAACGCAAACCCGAACCCTAACCCTAACCCTAACCCAAATTCTAACCCTAACCCTAACCCTAACCCTAACCCAAAACCTAACCCTTACCCAAACCCTAACCCAAACCCAAAATCTAACCCTAACCCTAACGGTAACCCTAACCATAACCCTAACCTTTACCCTAACGCTAAACCTAACCATAACCCTAACCCTAACCCTAAACCTAACCAAACCTAAAGCCTAACCCAAACCCTAATACTAACCCTAACCCTAACACTAACCCTAACCGAAAACCTAAACCCTAACCCTACTCCTAACCCTAACCCTAACCCTAACACAAACCCTAACCCTAAACGTAACCTTAACCCAAACCCTAACCCTAACCCTAACCCAAACCCAAACCCTAATCTTAACACAAACCCTAACCCTAACCCTAACCCAAACCCTAACCCTAACCCTAACACTAACCCTAACCCAAACCCTAACCCTAACCCTAATCCTAACCATAATGCTAACCCTAAACCTAACCCTAACACTAACAATAGTCCTAACCCTAATCCTAACCCAAACCCTAACACTAACCCTAACCCTAACCCTAACATTAAATCAAACCCTAAACCTAACCCTAAACCTAACCAGAACCCAAACCCTAACCCTAATACTAATCCTAACTGAAACACTAATCCTAAACCTAACCCGAACCCTAATGCTAACCCTAAACCTAATTCAAACTCAAGCCCTAACCCTAATCCTAAGCCGAACCCAAACCCTAACCCTAACCCTAAACCTAACCCAAACCCTAACCCTAACCCTAACCCTAACCCTAATCCTAACCCTAATGCTAACCCTAAACCTAACCCTAACATTAACCCTCGTCCTAACCCTAACCCTAACCCTAACCCTAACCCTAACAGTAACCCTAACCCAAACCCTAAACCTAACCCAAACCCAAACCCTAACCCTAAACCTAACCCTAAGCCAAACACTAACCCTAACCCTAACAGTAACCCTAACCCAAACCCTAAACCTAACCCAAACCCTAACCCTAACCCTAACCCTAACCCTAATCCTAACCCTAATGCTAACCCTAAACCTAACCCTAACATTAACCCTCGTCCGAACCCTAACCCTAACCCAAACCCTACCCCTAACCCTAATCCTAACTCCAACCCTAAACCTAACCCAAACCCTAACCCTAAAACTAACCCTAACCCAAACCCTAACCCTAACCCTAACCCTAACCCAAACCCTAACCCTAACCCTAATCCTAACCCTAATGCTAACCCTAAACCTAACCCTAACACTAACCCTAGTCCTAACCCTAACCCTAACCCAAACCCTAACACCCCTAACCCTAACCCTAACCCTAAATCAAACCCTAAACCTAACCTTAACAATAACCTTAACCCTAACCCTAACCCTAACTGAAATACTAATCCTAAACCTAACCCTAACCCTAATGCTAACCCTAAACCTAATTCAAACTCAAACCCTAACCCTAATCCTAACCCGAACCCAGACCCTAACCCTAACCCTAAACCTAGCCCAAAACATAACCCAAACCGAAACCCTAACCCTATCCCTAACCCTAAACCTAAACTGTAACCCTAACACTTACCCTAAACATAACCCAAACCTACTCAAACCCTAACCCTAATCCTAACCCTAACACTAACCCTAAAACAAAACCTAACCCTAAACGTAACTTTAACCCAAACCCTAACCCTAACCCTAAACCAAACCCTAATCTTAACACAAACCCTAACCCTAATCCTAACCCTAACCGTAACCCTAACTCAAACGTTAACCCTAACCCTAACCCTAACCCAAACCCTAACCCTAACCCTAACCCTAACCCAAACCCAAACCCTAACCCTAAAACCCTAATCCTAAAACTAATGCTAACCCTAAACCTAACCCTAACCCAAGTCGTATCCCTAACCCTAACCCAAACCCTAACACTAACCCTAACCCTAACCCTAACCGTACATCAAACCCTAAACCTAACAATAACCCTAACCTTAACCTAACCCTAACCCTAACTGAAACACTAACCCTAAACCTAACCCTAACCCTAATGCTAACCCTAAACCTAATTCAAACTCAAACCCTAACCCTAAATCCTATCCCGAACCCAAACCCTAAACCTAACCCTAAACCTAACCCAAAATATAACCCAAACCGAAACCCTAACCCTAACCCTAAACCTAACCCTAAACCCTAACCCTAACATTTACCCTAACCATAGCCCAAACCTAAACACAAACCCTAACCCTAATCCTAACCCTAAACCTAACCCTAATCCTAGTCCTATCCCTAACCCTAACCCTAACCCTAACCCTAAACTTAACACATACCCAAACCCAAACTCTAAACCTAACTCTAATCCGAACCCTAACCCTAACCCTAATCCTAACCCTAACCCTAACCATAACCCTAATCCAAAACCTCCCCCTAACCCTAACTCTAACCCAAACCCTAACCTAAACCTAACTCTAAACCAAAACCAAACCCTAACCCTAACCCTAACTCTAACCCAAACCCTAACCTAACCCTAAAACTAACCATAACTCAAACCCTCACTCTAACACTAACCCAAACCGTAACCCTAACCCTAACCCAAACCATAACCCAAATAATAACCCTAATCCTAACCCTAACAATAACCTCATCCTTATCCTAACCCTAACCCTAACCCTAACCCTAATTCTAACACTAACCCTAAACCTAACCCTTACCCTAACCCTAACCCAAACCCAAACCCTAATCTTAACAAAAACCCTAACCCTAATCCTAACCCTAAACCTAACCCTAACCCAAACCCTAACCCTAACCCTAATCCTAACCCTAACACTAACCCTCATCCTTATCCTAACCCTAACCCTAACCCTAACCCTAATGCTAACCCTAAACCTAACCGTAACACTAACCCTATTCCTAACCCTAACCCTAACCCAAACTCTAACAATAACCCTAACCCTAAACCTAAATCAAACCCTAAACCTAACCCTAAGCCTAACCCGAACCCAAACCCTAACCCTAACCCTAACCCAACCCTAACCGAAACACTAATCCTAAACCTAACCCGAACCCTAATGCTAACTCTAAACCTAATTCAAACTCAAACCCTAACCCTAATCCTAACCCGAACCCAAACCCTAACCCTAACCCTAAACCTAACACAAAACATAACCCAAACCGAAACCCTAACCCTAACCCTAACCCTAACCCTAAACCCTAAACCTAACACTTACCCTAATCATAACCGAAACCTAAACCCAAACCCTAACCCTAATCCTAACCCTAACCCTAACCCTAATCCTAGTCCTAACCCTAACCCTAACCCTAACCCTAACCGTAACCCTAATCTTAACCCTTACCCAAACCCAAACTCTAAACCAAACTCTAATCGGAACCCTAAACCTAACCCTAATCCTAACCCTAAACCTAACCAAAACCCTAATCCAACACCTCAAGCTAACCCCACCTCTAAACTAAACCCTAACCTAAACCTAACTCTAAACCAAACCCAAACCCTAACCCTAACCCTAACTCTAACCCAAACCCTAACCTAACCTAAAACTATCCCTAATTCAAACCCTAACTCTAACACTAACCCAAACCCTAACCCTAACCCTAACACAAACCATAACCCAAATAATAACCCTAACCCTAACCCTAACCCAAACCCTAACCCTAACCCTAAACCTAACCCAAACCCTAACCCTAACCCTAACCCTAACCCTAATCCTAACCCTAATGCTAACCCTAAACCTAACCCTAACATTAACCCTCGTCCTAACCCTAACCCTAACCCTAACCCTAAAACCTAAGCCTAACCCTAACCCTAACCCTAACCCAAACCCTAACCCTAAACCTAATCCTAACCCTAATGCTAAAACTAAACCTAACCCTAACACTAACCCTAGTCCTAACCCTAACCCTAACCCAAACCCTAACACTAACCCTAACCCTAACCCTAACCCTAAATCAAACCCTAACCCTAACCCTAACCTAAACCCAAACCCTAACCCTAATCCTACCCCTAACCCTAACCCTAATCCTAGTCCTAACCCTAACCCTAACCCTAACCCTAACCTTAACCCTTACCCAAACCCAAACTCTAAACCTAACTCTAATCGGAACCCTAACCCTAACCCTAACCCTAACGCTAACCCTAACCATAACCCTAACCCTAACCGTAAAGCTAAACCTAGCCATAACCCTAACCCTAACCCTAAACCTAATCAAAACTAAACCGTAACCCAAACCCTAATCCTAACCCTAACCCTAATACTAAACCTAACCGAAAACCTAAACCTTAAACCTAATCCTAACCCTAAACCTAACCCTAAAACAAAACCTAACCCTAAAGGTAACTTTAACCCAAACCCTAACCCTAACCCTAAACCAAACCCTAATCTTAACACAAACCCTAACCCTAATCCTAACCCTAACCGTAACCCTAACTAATACGTTAACCCTAACCCTAACACTAACAAAAACCCTAACCCTAACCCTAACCCTAACCCAAACCCAAACCCTAACCCTAACCCTAATCCTAAAACTAATGCTAACCCTAAACCTAACCCTAACCCTAGTCGTAACCCTAGCCCTAACCCAAACCCTAACACTAACCCTAACCCTAACCCTAACCCTAACCCTAAATCAAACCCTAAACCTAACCCTAACCCTAACCTTAACCTAACCCTAACCCTAACTGAAACACTAATCCTAACCCGAACCCAAACCCTAACCCTAACCCTAAACCTAACCCAAAATATAACCCAAACCGAAACCCTAACCCTAACCCTAAACCTAACCCCAAACCCCAACCCTAACACTTACCCTAACCATAACCCAAACCTAAACAAAAACCCTAACCCTAATCCTAACCCTAAACCTAAACCTAACCCTAATCCTAGTCCTATCCCTAACCCTAAATGTAACCCTAACCCTAACCTTAACCCTTACCCAAACACAAACTCTAAACCTAACTCTAATCGGAACCCTAACCCTAACCCTAATCCTAACCCTAACCCTAACCCTAACCCTAATCCAACACCTCACCCTAACTCTAACTCTAACCCAAACCCTAACCTAAACCTAACTCTAAAACAAACCCAAACCCTAACCCTAACCCTAACTCTAACCCAAACCCTAAACTATCTCTAAACCTAACCCTAACTCAAACCCTCACTCTAACACTAACCCAAACCGTAACCCTAACACTAACCCAAACCATAACCCAAATAATAACCCTAATCCTAACACTAACACTAACCCTAATCCTTATCCTAACACTAACCCTAACCCTAACCCTAACCCTAATTCTAACCCTAACCCTAACCCTAACCCTAACCCTAACCCAAACCCAAACCCTAATCTTAACACAAACCCTAACACTAATCCTAACCCTAACCCTAACCCTAACCCAAACCCTAACCCTAAACCTAACCCTAACCCAAACCCTAACCCTAACCCTAACCCTAACCCTAACCCTAACCCAAACCCTAACCCTAACCCTAATCCTAACCCTAATGCTAACCCTAATCCTAACCCTAACACTATCCCTAGTCCTAACCCTAACCCTAACCCAAACCCTTACACTAACCCTAAGCCTAACCCTAAACCTAAATCAAACCCTAACCCTAACCCTAACCCTAACTCGAACCCAAACCCTAACCCTAACCCTAACCCTAACTGAAATACTTATGCTAAATCTAACCCTAACCCTAATGCTAACCCTAAACCTAATTCAAACTCAAACCCTAACCCTAATCCTAACCCTAAACCTAACCTTAACCCTTACCCAAACTCTAAACATAACTCTAATCGGAACCCTAACCCTAACCCTAATCCTAACCCTAACCCTAACGATAAATCTAATCCAAAACCTCACCCTAACCCTAACTCTAACCCAAAGCCTAACCTAACCCTAACTCTAAACCAAACCCAAACCGTAACCCTAACCCTAACTCTAACCCAAACCCTAACCTAACCCTAAACCTAACCCTAACTCAAACCCTAACTCTAACACTAACCCAAACCCTAACCCTAACACTAACCCAAACCATAACCCAAATAATAACCCTAATCCTAACCCTAACCTTAACCCTCATCCTTATCCTAACCCTAAACCTAAACCTAATTCTAAACCTAACCCTAACCCTAACCCTAACACAAACCCAAACCCTAATTTTAACACAAACCCTAACCCTAATCCTAACTCCAACCCTAAACCTAACCCAAACCCTAACCCTAACCCTAACCCTAACCCAAAACATAACCCTAACCCTAACCCTAACCCTAACCCTAACCCAAACCCTAACACTAACCCTAATCCTAATCCTAATGCTAACCCTAAACCTAACCCTAACACTAACCCTAGTCCTAACCCTAACCCTAACTCAAACCCTAACACTAACCCTAACCCTAACCCTAACCCTAAATCAAACCCTAAACCTAACCCTAACCCTAACCTTAAGCCTAACCCTAACCCTAACTGAAACACTAATCGTAAACCTAACCCTAACCCTAACCCTAACCCTACACCTAATTCAAACTCAAACCCTAACCCTAATCATAACCCGAACCCAAACCCTATCCCTAACCCTAAACCTAGCCCAAAACATAACCCAAACCGAAACCCTAAACCTAACCCTAACCCTAATCCTAAACTGTAACCCTAACACTTACCCTAATCATAACCCAAACCTAAACCCAAACCCTAACCCTAATCCTAAACCTAACCCCAACCCTAATCCTAGTTCTAACCGTAACCCTAACCCTAACCCTAACCTTAACCGTAACCCAAACCCAAACTCTAAACCTAACTCTAATCTGAACCCTAAACCTAAACCTAACCCTTACGCTAACCCTAACCATAACCCTAACCCTAACCGTAAAGCTAAACCTAACCATAACCCTAACCCTAACCCTAAACCTAACCAAACCTAAACCCTAACCCAAACCCTAATCCTAACCCTTACCCAAACCCTATCCCTAACCCTAACCCTAACCATAACCCTAACCCAAACCCTAACCCTAACCCTAACCCTAACCCTAATGCTAACCCTAAACCTAACCCTAACACTAACCCTATTCCTAACCCTAACCCTAACCCAAACTCTAACAATAACCCTAACCCTAAACCTAAATCAAACCCTAAACCTAACCCTAAACCTAACCCGAACCCAAACCCTAACCCTAACCCAACCCTAACCGAAACACTAATCCTAAACCTAACCCGAACCCTAATGCTAACTCTAAACCTAATTCAAACTCAAACCCTAACCCTAATCCTAACCCGAACCCAAACCCTAACCCTAACCCTAAACCTAACACAAAACATAACCCAAACCGAAACCCTAACCCTAACCCTAACCCTAACCCTAAACCCTAACCCTAACACTTACCCTAATCATAACCGAAACCTAAACCCAAACCCTAACCCTAATCCTAACCCTAACCCTAACCCTAATCCTAGTCCTAACCCTAAACCTAACCCTAACCCTAACCGTAACCCTAATCTTAACCCTTACCCAAACCCAAACTCTAAACCAAACTCTAATCGGAACCCTAACCCTAACCCTAATCCTAACCCTAAACCTAACCATAACCCTAATCCAACACCTCAAGCTAACCCTATCTCTAACCTAAACCCTAACCTAAACCTAACTCTAAACCAAACCCAAACCCTAACCCTAACCCTAACTCTAACCCAAACCCTAACCT
>CM069551.1:4445000-4447500 GCA_035773235.1 Eospalax fontanierii | reverse complement strand
ACCCTAATCCTAGTTCTAACCGTAACCCTAACCCTAACCCTAACCTTAACCGTAACCCAAACCCAAACTCTAAACCTAACTCTAATCTGAACCCTAAACCTAAACCTAACCCTAACGCTAACCCTAACCATAACCCTAACCCTAACCGTAAAGCTAAACCTAACCATAACCCTAACCCTAACCCTAAACCTAACCAAACCTAAACCCTAACCCAAACCCTAATCCTAACCCTAACCCTAACCCTAACCCTAACCTTAACCCTAACCCTAACCCAAACCCTAACCCTAACCCTAACCCTAACCCTAATGCTAACCCTAAACCTAACCGTAACACTAACCCTATTCCTAACCCTAACCCTAACCCAAACTCTAACAATAACCCTAACCCTAAACCTAAATCAAACCCTAAACCTAACCCTAAACCTAACCCGAACCCAAACCCTAACCCTAACCCAACCCTAACCGAAACACTAATCCTAAACCTAACCCGAACCCTAATGCTAACTCTAAACCTAATTCAAACTCAAACCCTAACCCTAATCCTAACCCGAACCCAAACCCTAACCCTAACCCTAAACCTAACACAAAACATAACCCAAACCGAAACCCTAACCCTAACCCTAACCCTAACCCTAAACCCTAACCCTAACACTTACCCTAATCATAACCGAAACCTAAACCCAAACCCTAACCCTAATCCTAACCCTAACCCTAACCCTAATCCTAGTCCTAACCCTAACCCTAACCCTAACCCTAACCCTAACCCAAACCCTAACCCTAATCCTAATCCTAACCCTAATGCTAACACTAAACCTAACACTAACACCACCCCTAGTCCTAACCCTAACCCTAACCCAAACCCTAACACTTACCCTAACCCTAACCCAAACCCTAAATCAAACCCTAAACCTAACCCTAAACCTAACCCGAACCCAAACTCTAACCCTAACCCTAACCCTAATCCTAGTCCTAACCCTAACCCTAACCCTAACCCTAACCTTAACCCTTACCCAAACCCAAACTCTAAACCTAACTCTAATCGGAACCCTAACCCTAACCCTAACCCTAACGCTAACCCTAACCATAGCCCTAACCCTAACCGTAAAGCTAAACCTAGCCATAACCCTAACCCTAACCCTCAACCTAATCAAACCTAAACCATAACCCAAACCCTAATCCTAACCCTAACCCTAACACTAAACCTAACCGAAAACCTAAACCTTAAACCTAATCCTAACCCTAAACCTAACCCTAAAACAAAACGTAACCCTAAAGGTAACTTTAACCCAAACCCTAACCCTAACCCTAAACCAAACCCTAATCTTAACACAAACCCTAACCCTAATCCTAACCCTAACCGTAACCCTAACTCAAACGTTAACCCTAACCCTAACCCTAACCCAAACCCTAACCCTAACCCTAACACTAACCCAAACCCAAACCCTAACCCTAAAACCCTAATCCTAAAACTAATGCTAACCCTAAACCTAACCCTAACCCTAGTCGTATCCCTAACCCTAACCCAAACCCTAACACTAACCCTAACCCTAACCCTAACCCTACATCAAACCCTAAACCTAACAATAACCCTAACCTTAACCTAACCCTAACCCTAACTGAAACACTAACCCTAAACCTAACCCTAACCCTAATGCTAACCCTAAACCTAATTCAAACTCAAACCCTAACCCTAATCCTATCCCGAACCCAAACCCTAAACCTAACCCTAAACCTAACCCAAAATATAACCCAAACCGAAACCCTAACCCTAACCCTAAACCTAACCCTAAACCCTAACCCTAACATTTACCCTAACCATAACCCAAACCTAAACACAAACCCTAACCCTAATCCTAACCCTAAACCTAACCCTAATCCTAGTCCTATCCCTAACCCTAACCCTAACCCAAACCCTAAACGTAACACATACCCAAACCCAAACTCTAAACCTAACTCTAAACCAAACCCAAACCCTAACCCTAACCCTAACTCTAACCCAAACCCTAACCTAACCCTAAACCTAACCATAACTCAAACCCTCACTCTAACACTAACCCAAACCGTAACCCTAACCCTAACCCAAACCATAACCCAAATAATAACCCTAATCCTAACCCTAACACTAACCTCATCCTTATCCTAACCCTAACCCTAACCCTAACCCTAATTCTAACACTAACCCTAAACCTAACCCTTACCCTAACCCTAACCCAAACCCAAACCCTAATCTTAACAAAAACCCTAACCCTAATCCTAACCCTAACCCTAACCCTAACCCAAACCCTAACCCTAACCCTAATCCTAACCCTAACACTAACCCTCATCCTTATCCCAACCCTAACCCTAACCCTAACCCTAATGCTAACCCTAAACCTAACCGTAACACTAACCCTATTCCTAACCCTAACCCTAACCCAAACTCTAACAATAACCCTAACCCTAAACCTAAATCAAACCCTAAACCTAACCCTAAACCTAACCCGAACCCAAACCCTAACCCT
>CM069551.1:4405000-4442500 GCA_035773235.1 Eospalax fontanierii | reverse complement strand
CCTAACCCTAACACTAAGCCTAGACCTAACCCTAACCCTAACCCAAACCCTTACACTAACCCTAAGCCTAACCCTAACCCTAAATCAAACCCTAACCCTAACCCTAACCCTAACTCGAACCATAACCCTAACCCTAACCCTAACCCTAACTGAAATACTTATGCTAAACCTAACCCTAACCCTAATGCTAACCCTAAACCTAATTCAAACTCAAACCCTAACCCTAATCCTAACTCTAAACCTAACCTTAACCCTTTCCCAAACTCTAAACATAACTCTAATCGGAACCCTAACCCTAACCCTAATCCTAACCCTAACCCTAACGATAAATCTAATCCAAAACCTCACCCTAACCCTAACTCTAACCCAAAGCCTAACCTAACCCTAACTCTAAACCAAACCCAAACCGTAACCCTAACCCTAACTCTAACCCAAACCCTAACCTAACCCTAAACCTAACCCTAACTCAAACCCTAACTCTAACACTAACCCAAACCCTAACCCTAACACTAACCCAAACCATAACCCAAATAATAAACCTAATCCTAACCCTAACCTTAACCCTCAACCTTATCCTAACCCTAACCCTAAACCTAATTCTAAACCTAACCCTAACCCTAACCCTAACCCTAACACAAACCCAAACCCTAATTTTAACACAAACCCTAACCCTAATCCTAACTCCAACCCTAAACCTAACCCAAACCCTAACCCTAACCCTAACCCTAACCCAAAACATAACCCTAACCCTAACCCTAACCCTAACCCTAACCCTAACCCTAACCCTAACCCAAACCCTAACACTAACCCTAATCCTAATCCTAATGCTAACCCTAAACGTAACCCTAACACTAACCCTTGTCCTAACCCTAACCCTAACTCAAACCCTAACACTAACCCTAACCCTAACCCTAACCCTAAATCAAACCCTAAACCTAACCCTAAACCTAACCTTAAGCCTAACCCTAACCCTAACTGAAACACTAATCCTAAACCTAACCCGAACCCTAATGCTAACCCTACACCTAATTCAAACTCAAACCCTAACCCTAATCATAACCCGAACCCAAAACCTATCCCTAACACTAAACCTAGCCCAAAACATAACCCAAACCGAAACCCTAACCCTAACCCTAACCCTAATCCTAAACTGTAACCCTAACACTTACCCTAATCATAACCCAAACCTAAACCCAAACCCTAACCCTAATCCTAACCCTAACCCTAACCCTAATCCTAGTTCTAACCCTAACCCTAACCCTAACCCTAACCTTAACCGTAACCCAAACCCAAACTCTAAACCTAACTCTAATCGGAACCCTAACCCTAAACCTAACCCTAACGCTAACCCTAACCATAACCCTAACCCTAACCGTAAAGCTAAACCTAACCATAACCCTAACCCTAACCCTAAACCTAACCAAACCTAAACCCTAACCGAAACCCTAATCCTAACCCTAACCCTAACACTAAACCTAACCGAAAACCTAAACCCTAAACCTAATCCTAACCCTAACTGTAACCCTAAAACAAAACCTAACCCTAAACGTAACTTTAACCCAAACCCTAACCCTAACTCTAAACCAAACCCTAATCTTAACACAAACCCTAACCCTAATCCTAACCCTAACCGTAACCCTAACTCAAACGTTAACCCTAACCCTAACCCTAACCCAAACCCTAACCCTAACCCTAACCCTAAACCAAACCCAAACCCTAACTCTAAAGCTAATCCTAAAACTAATGCTAACCCTAAACCTAACCCTAACCCTAGTCGTAACCCTAACCCTAACCCAAACCCTAACATTAACCCTAACCCTAACCCTAACCTAAATCAAACCCTTAAACTAACCCTAACCCTAACCTTAACCTACCCCTAACCCTAACTGAAACACTAATCCTAAACCTAACCCTAACCCTAATGCTAACCCTAAACCTAATTCAAACTCAAACCCTAACCCTAATCCTAACCCGAACCCAAACCCTAACCCTAACCCTAAACCTAACCCAAAATATAACCCAAACCGAAACCCTAACCCTAACCCTAACCTTAACCCTAACCATAACCCAAACCTAAACACAAACCCTAACCCTAATCCTAACCCTAAACCTAACCCTAATCCTAGTCCTATCCCTAACCCTAACCGTAACCCTAACCTTAACCCTTACCCAAACCCAAACTCTAAACCTAACTCTAATCGGAACCCTAACCCTAACCCTAATCCTAACCCTAACCCTAACCATAACCCTAATGCAAAACCTCACCCTAACCCTAACTCTAACCCAAACCCTAACCTAAACCTAACTCTAAACCAATCCCAAACCCTAACCCTAACCCTAACTCTAACCCAAACCCTAACCTAACCCTAAACCTAACCCTAACTCAAACCCTCACTCTAACACTAATCGAAACCGTAACCCTAACCCTAACCCAAACCATAACCCAAATAATAACCCTAATCCTAACCCTAACACTAACCCTCATCCTTATTCTAACCCTAACCCTAACCCAAACCCAAACCCTAATCTTAACACAAACCCTAACCCTAATCCTAACCCTAACCCAAACCCTAACCCTAACCCTAACCCTAACCCTAACCCTAACCCTAACCCAAACCCTAACCCTAACCCTAATCCTAACCCTAATGCTAACCCTAAACCTAACCCTAAAACTAACCCTAGTCCTAACCCTAACCCTAACCCAAACCCTTACACTAACCCTAAGCCTAACCCTAACCCTAAATCAAACCCTAACCCTAACCCTAACCCTAACCCGAACCCAAACCCTAACCCTAACCCTAACCCTAACTGAAATACTTATCCTAAACCTAACCCTAACCCTAATGCTAATCCTAAACCTAATTCAAACTCAAACCCTAACCCTAATCCTAACCCTAAACCTAACCTTAACCCTTAACCACACCCAAACTCTAAACATAACTCTAATCGGAACCCTAACCCTAACCCTAATCCTAACCCTAACCCTAACCATAACCCTAATCCAACACCTCACACTAACCCTAACTCTAACCCAAAGCCTAACCTAACCCTAACTCTAAAGCAAACCCAAACCGTAACACTAACCCTAACTCTAACCCAAACCCTAACCTAACCCTAAACCTAACCCTAACTCAAACCCTAACTCTAACACTAACCCAAACCCTAACCCTAACACTAACCCAAACCATAACCCAAATAATAACCCTAATCCTAACCCTAACCTTAACCCTCATCTTTATCCTAACCCTAACCCTAACCCTAATTCTAAAACTAACCCTAACCCTAACCCTAATCCTAACACAAACCCATACCCTAATTTTAACACAAACCCTAACGCTAATCCTAACTCCAACCCTAACCCTAACCCAAACCCTAAACCTAACCCTAACCCTAACCCTAACCCTAACCCTAACCCAAACCCTAACCCTAACCCTAATCCTAACCCTAATGCTAACCCTAAACCTAACCCTAACACTAACCCTAGTCCTAACCCTAACCCTAACCCAAACCCTAACACTAATCCTAACCCTAACCCTAACCCTAAATCAAACCCTAACCCTATAACTAACCCTAACCCGAACCCAAACCCTAACCCTAACCCTAACCCTAACTGAAACACTAATCCTAAACCTAACCCTAACCCTAACGCTAACCCTAAACCTAATTCAAACTCAAACCCTAACCCTATACCTAACCCGATCCCAAACACTAACCCTAACCCTAAACCTAACCCAAAACATAACCCAAACCGAAACCCTAACCCTAAATCTAACCTTAACCCTAAACCCTAACCCTAACACTAACCCAAACCTAAACACAAAACCTAACCCTAATCCTAACCCTAACCGTAACCCTAATCCTAGTCCTAACCCTAACCCTAACACTAACACTAACCTTAAGCCTTACCCAAACACAAACTCTAAACCTAACTCTAATCGGAACCCTAACCCAAACCCTAATCCTACCTCTAACCCTAACCATAACCCTAATCCAACACCTCACCCGAACCCTAACTCTAACCCAATCCCTATCCTAACCCTAATTGAAAACCAGACCCAAACCCTACCCCTAACCCAAACTCTAACCCGAACTCTAACCTAACCCTAACCCCAACCCTAACTCAGACCCTAACTCTCACACTAAACCAAACCCTATCACTAACCCTAACCCAAACCATCAACCAAATAATAACCCTACTCCTAACCCTAACCCTAACCCTCATCCTTATCCTAACCCTAAACCTAACCCTAACCCTAATATTAACACTAATTCTAATCCTAACCCTAACCCTAACCCAAAACCTAACCCTAACCCTAACCCTAACCCTAATCTTAACACTAACCCTAACCTTAACACTAACCCAGATTCAAACCTAACCCTAACCCAAACCCTAACCCTAACACTAACCCTAACCCAAACCCTAACCGTAACCCTAATTCTAACCCTAATGCTAAACATAAACCTAACTCAAACTCAAACCCTAACCCTAAGCCTAACCCTAATCCAAACGCTAACCCTAACCCTAACCCTAACCCTAACTAAAACCCTAACACTAACCCAACCCAATCGCAAACCCTAAGCCTAACCCGAAACTTAACCGAAAACCTAAACCTAAATGTAATCCTAAACCAAACCCTAACCCTAACCCTAACCGTAACCCTAACCCTAACCCTAACCTTAACCCTAACCCAAACCCTAACCCTAACCCTAACCCAAAACCTAAACCCAACCGTAAACCTAACCCTAACCCTAAACCAAAAACTAACCCTAAATCTAACCCTAAGCCAAACCCTAACCCTAACCCTTACCTAACCCATTCCCAAACCCTAACACTAACCCTAACCCTAACCCAAACCCTAACCCTAACCCTAACCCGAACCCAAACACAAACCCTAACCCTAATCCTAACCCTAATGCTAACCCTAAACCTAACTCAAACTCAAACCCTAATTATAACCCTAACCCTAAACCAAACCCTAACCCTAACCCTCAACTTAACCCTAACCCTAACCCTAACCCTAACCCTAACCCTAACCATAACACTAACCCTAATTCTAACTAAAACCCAAACCCTAACCCTAACCCAAACCCAAACCCTAATCTTAACACAAACCCTAACCCTAATCTTAACCCTAACCCTAACCCTAACCCAACCCCTAACCCGCACCATAACTCTAACCCAAACCCGAACCCTAACCCTAAGCCTAACCCAAATCCTTACCCTAACCGTAACCCTAACCCTAACCCAAACCCTAACCCTAACCCAAACCCTAACCCAAACCCAAACCCTAACCCTAACCCTAACGCTAACCCTAACCCTAACGCTAACCCTAACCATAACCCTAACCCTAAACCTAAACCTAACTGAAACACTAATACTAAACCTAACCCTAACCCTAATGCTAACCCTAAACCTAATTCAAACTCAAACCCTAACCCTAATCCTAACCCGAACCCAAACCCTAACTCTAACCCTAAACCTAACCCAAAACATAACCCAAACCGAAACCCTAACCCTATCCCTAACACTAACCCTAAACTGTAAACCTAACACTTACCATAAACATAACCCAAACCTAAACCCAAACCCTAACCCTAATCCTAACCCTAACCCTAAAACAAAACCTAACCCTAAACGTAACTTTAACCCAAACCCTAACCCTAACCCTAAACCAAACCCTAATCTTAACACAAACCCTAACCCTAATCCTAACCCTAACCGTAACCCTAACTCAAACGTTAACCCTAACCCTAACCCTAACCCAAACCCAAACCCTAACCCTAACTCTAACCCTAACCCAAACCCAAACCCTAACCCTAAAACCCTATTCCTAAAACTAAGGCTAACCCTAAACCTAACCCTAACCCTAGTCGTATCCCTAACCCTAGCCCAAACCCTAACACTAACCCTAACCCTAACCCTAACCCTACATCAAACCCTAAACCTAACAATAACCCTAACCTTAACCTAACCCTAACCCTAACTGAAACATTAACCCTAAACCTAACCCTAACCCTAATTCTAACCCTAAACCTAATTCAAACTCAAACCCTAACCCTAATCCAATCCCGAACCCAGACCCTAAACCTAACCCTAAACCTAACCCAAAATATAACCCAAACCGAAACCCTAACCCTAACCCTAAACCTAACCCTAAACCCTAACCCTAACACTTACCCTAACCATAACCCAAACCTAAACACAAACCCTAACCCTAATCCTAACCCTAAACCTAACCCTAATCCTAGTCCTATCCCTAACCCTAACCGTAACCCTAACCCTAAACTTAACACATACCCAAACCCAAACTCTAAACCTAACTCTAATCCGAACCCTAACCCTAACCCTAATCCTAACATTAACCCTAACCATAACCCTAATCCAACACCTCACCCTAACCCTAACTCTAACCGAAACCCTAACCTAAACCTAACTCTAAACCAAACCCAAACCCTAACCCTAACCCTAACTCTAACCCAAACCCTAACCTAACCCTAAACCTAACCATAACTCAAACCCTCACTCTAACACTAACCCAAACCGTAACCCTAACCCTAACCCAAACCATAACCCAAATAATAACCCTAATCCTAACCCTAACACTAACCTCATCCTTATCCTAACCCTAACCCTAACCCTAAACCTAATTCTAACACTACCCCTAAACCTAACCCTTACCCTAACCCTAACCCAAACCCAAACCCTAATCTTAACAAAAACCCTAACACTAATCCTAACCCTAACCCTAACCCAAACCCTAACCCTAACCCTAATCCTAACCCTAACACTAACCCTCATCCTTATCCTAACCCTAACCCTAACCCTAACCCTAATGCTAACCCTAAACCTAACCCTAACACTAACCCTATTCCTAACCCTAACCCTAACCCAAACTCTAACAATAACCCTAACCCTAAACCTAAATCAAACCCTAAACCTAACCCTAAACCTAACCCGAACCCAAACCCTAACCCTAACCCTAACCCAACCCTAACTGAAACACTAATCCTAAACCTAACCCGAACCCTAATGCTAACCCTAAACCTAATTCAAACTCAAACCCTAACCCTAATCCTAACCCGAACCCAAACCCTAACCCTAACCCTAAACCTAACACAAAACATAACCCAAACCGTAACCCTAACCCTAATCCTAACCCTAACCCTAAACCCTAACCCTAACACTTACCCTAATCATAACCGAAACCTAAACCCAAACCCTAACCCTAATCCTAACCCTAACCCTAACCCTAATCCTAGTCCTAACCCTAACCCTAACCCTAACCCTAACCGTAACCCTAACCTTAACCCTTCCCCAAACTCAAACTCTAAACCACACTCTAATCGGAACCCTAACCCTAACCCTAATCCTAACCCTACCCCTAACCATAACCCTAATCCAACACCTCATGCTAACCCTATCTCTAACCTAAACCCTAACCTAAACCTAACTCTAAACCAAACCCTAACCTAACCTAAAACTATCCCTAATTCAAACCCTAACTCTAACACTAACCCAAACCCTAACCCTAACCCTAACACAAACCATAACCCAAATAATAACCCTAAACCTAACCCAACCCAAACCCTAACCCTAACCCTAAACCTAACCCAAACCCTAACCCTAACCCTAACCCTAACCCTAATCCTAACCCTAATGCTAACCCTAAACCTAACCCTAACATTAACCCTCGTCCTAACCCTAACCCTAACCCTAACCCTAACCCTAAGCCTAACCCTAACCCTAACCCTAACCCAAACCCTAACCCTAAACCTAATCCTAACCCTAATGCTAACACTAAACCTAACCCTAACACTAACCCTAGTCCTAACCCTAACCCTAACCCAAACCCTAACACTAACCCTAACCCTAACCCTAACCCTAAATCAAACCCTAAACCTAACCCTAAACCTAACCCGAACCCAAACTCTAACCCTAACCCTAACCCTAACCCTAACCTTAACCCTTACCCAAACCCAAACTCTAAACCTAACTCTAATCGGAACCCTAACCCTAACCCTAACCCTAACGCTAACCCTAACCATAACCCTAACCCTAACCGTAAAGCTAAACCTAGCCATAACCCTAACCCTAACCCTAAACCTAACCAAACCTAAACCATAACCCAAACCCTAATCCTAACCCTAACCCTAACACTAAACCTAACCGAAAACCTAAACCTTAAACCTAATCCTAACCCTAAACCTAACCCTAAAACAAAACCTAACCCTAAAGGTAACTTTAACCCAAACCCTAACCCTAACCCTAAACCAAACCCTAATCTTAACACAAACCCTAACCCTAATCCTAACCCTAACCGTAACCCTAACTAAAACGTTAACCCTAACCCTAACCCTAACCCAAACCCTAACCCTAACCCTAACCCTAACCCAAACCCAAACCCTAACCCTAACCCTAATCCTAAAACTAATGCTAACCCTAAACCTAACCCTAACCCTAGTCGTAACCCTAACCCTAACCCAAACCCTAACACTAACCCTAACCCTAACCCTAACCCTAACCCTAACCCTAAATCAAACCCTAAACCTAACCCTAACCGAACCTTAACCTAACCCTAACCCTAACTGAAACACTAATCCTAACCCGAACCCAACCCCTAACCCTAACCCTAAACCTAACCCAAAATATAACACAAACCGAAACCCTAACCCTAACCCTAAACCTAAACCTAAACCCTAACCCTAACACTTACCCTAACCATAACCCAAACCTAAACAAAAACCCTAACCCTAATCCGAACCCTAAACCTAAACCTAACCCTAATCCTAGTCCTATCCCTAACCCTAAACGTAACCCTAACCCTAACCTTAACCCTTACCCAAACCCAAACTCTAAACCTAACTCTAATCAGAACCCTAACCCTAACCCTAATCCTAACCCTAACCCTAACCACAACCCTAATCCAACACCTCACCCTAACTCTAACTCTAACCCAAACCCTAACCTAAACCTAACTCTAAAACAAACCCAAACCCTAACCCTAACCCTAACTCTAACCCAAACCCTAATCTAACCCTAAACCTAACCCTAATTCAAACCCTCACTCTAACACTAACCCAAACCGTAACCCTAACCCTAACCCAAACCATAACCCAAATAATAACCCTAATCCTAACACTAACACTAACCCTAATCCTTATCCTAACACTAACCCTAACCCTAACCCTAACCCTAATTCTAACCCTAAACCTAACCCTAACCCTAACACTAACCCAAACCCAAACCCTAATCTTAACACAAACCCTAACACTAATCCTAACCCTAACCCTAACCCTAACCCAAACCCTAACCCTAAACCTAACCCTAACCCAAACCCTAACCCTAACCCTAACCCTAACCCTAACCCTAACCCTAACCCAAACCCTAACCCTAACCCTAATCCTAACCCTAATGCTAACCCTAATCCTAACCCTAACACTATCCCTAGTCCTCACCCTAACCCTAACACAAACCCTTACACTAACCCTAAGCCTAACCCTAACCCTAAATCAAACCCTAACCCTAACCCTAACTCGAACCCAAACCCTAACCCTAACCCTATCCCTAACTGAAATACTTATGCTAAACCTAACCCTAACCCTAATGCTAACCCTAAACCTAATTCAAACTCAAACCCTAACCCTAATCCTAACCCTAAACCTAACCTTAACCCTTACCCAAACTCTAAACATAACTCTAATCGGAACCCTAACCCTAACCCTAATCCTAACCCTAACCCTAACGATAAATCTAATCCAAAACCTCACCCTAACCCTAACTCTAACCCAAAGCCTAACCTAACCCTAACTCTAAACCAAACCCAAAACGTAACCCTAACCCTAACTCTAACCCAAACCCTAACCTAACCCTAAACCTAACCCTAACTCAAACCCTAACTCTAACACTAACCCAAACCCTAACCCTAACACTAACCCAAACCATAACCCAAATTATAACCCTAATCCTAACCCTAACCTTAACCCTCATCCTTATCCTAACCCTAACCCTAAACCTAATTCTAAACCTAACCCTAACCCTAACCCTAACCCTAACACAAACCCAAACCCTAATTTTAACACAAACCCTAACCCTAATCCTAACTCCAACCCTAAACCTAACCCAAACCCTAACCCTAACCCTAACCCTAACCCAAAACATAACCCTAACCCTAACCCTAACCCTAACCCTAACCCTAACCGAAACCCTAACCCTAACCCTAATCCTAATCCTAATGCTAACCCTAAACCTAACCCTAACACTAACCCTAGTCCTAACCCTAACCCTAACTCAAACCCTAACACTAACCCTAACCCTAACCCTAACCCTAAATCAAACCCTAAACCTAACCCTAACCCTAACCTTAAGCCTAACCCTAACCCTAACTGAAACACTAATCGTAAACCTAACCCTAACCCTAATGCTAACCCTACACCTAATTCAAACTCAAACCCTAACCCTAATCATAACCCGAACCCAAACCCTATCCCTAACCCTAAACCTAGCCCAAAACATAACCCAAACCGAAACCCTAACCCTAACCCTAACCCTAATCCTAAACTGTAACCCTAACACTTACCCTAATCATAACCCAAACCTAAACCCAAACCCTAACCCTAATCCTAACCCTAACCCTAACCCTAATCCTAGTTCTAACCCTAACCCTAACCCTAACCCTAACCTTAACCGTAACCCAAACCCAAACTCTAAACCTAACTCTAATCTGAACCCTAACCCTAAACCTAACCCTAACGCTAACCCTAACCATAACCCTAACCCTAACCGTAAAGCTAAACCTAACCATAACCCTAACCCTAACCCTAAACCTAACCAAACCTAAACCCTAACCCAAACCCTAATCCTAACCCTAACCCTAACAGTAAACCTAACCGAAAACCTAAACCCTAAACCTCATCCTAACCCTAACTGTAACCCTAAAACAAAACCTAACCCTAAACGTAACTTTAACCCAAACCCTAACCCTAACTCTAAACCAAACACTAATCTTAACACAAACCCTAATCCTAACCCTAACCCTAACCAAAACCCTAACTCAAACGTTAACCCTAACCCTAACCCAAACCCTAACCAAACCCAAACCCTAACTCTAACCCTAATCCTAAAACTAATGCTAATCCTAAACCTAACCCTAACCCTAGTCGTAACCCTAACCCTAACCCAAACCCTAACATTAACCCTAACCCTAACCCTAACCCTAAATCAAACCCTAAACCTAACCCTAACCCTAACCTTAACCTAACCCTAACCCTAACTGAAACACTAATCCTAAACCTAACCCTAACCCAAAACCTAAACCTAACCCTAATCCTAACCCTAACACTAACCCTAACCCTAACCTTAACCTAACCCTAACCCTAACTGAAACACTAATCCTAAACCTAACCCTAACCCTAACCTTAACCCTAACCATAACCCAAACCATCACCCAAATAATAACCCTAATCCTAACCCTAACACTAACCCTCATCCTTATTCTTACCCTAACACTAACCCAAACCCAAACCCTAATCTTAACACAAACCCTAACCCTAATCCTAACCCTAACCCAAACCCTAACCCTAACCCTAACCCTAACCCTAACCCTAACCCAAACCCTAACCCTAACCCTAATCCTAACCCTAATGCTAACCCTAAACCTAACCCTAAAACTAACCCTAGTCCTAACCCTAACCCTAACCCAAACCCTTACACTAACCCTAAGCCTAACCCTAACCCTAAATCAAAACCTAACCCTAACCCTAACCCTAACCCGAACCCAAACCCTAACCCTAACCCTAACCCTAACTGAAATACTTATCCTAAACCTAACCCTAACCCTAATGCTAGCCCAAAACATAACCCAAACCGAAACCCTAACCCTAACCCTAACCCTAATCCTAAACTGTAACCCTAACACTTACCCTAATCATAACCCAAACCTAAACCCAAACCCTAACCCTAATCCTAACCCTAACCCTAACCCTAAACCTAATTCAAACTCAAACCCTAACCCTAATCCTAACCCTAAACCTAACCTTAACCCTTACCCACACCCAAACTCTAAACATAACTCTAATCGGAACTCTAACCCTAACCCTAATCCTAACCCTAACCCTAACCATAACCCTAATCCAACACCTCACACTAACCCTAACTCTAACCCAAAGCCTAACCTAACCCTAACTCTAAAGCAAACCCAAACCGTAACACTAACCCTAACTCTAACCCAAACCCTAACCTAACCCTAAACCTAACCCTAACTCAAACCCTAACTCTAACACTAACCCAAACCCTAACCCTAACACTAACCCAAACCATAACCCAAATAATAAACCTAATCCTAACCCTAACCTTAACCCTCATCTTTATCCTAACCCTTACCCTATCCCTAATTCTAAAACTACGCCTAAACCTAACCCTAATCCTAACACAAACCCAAACCCTAATTTTAACACAAACCCTAACCCTAATCCTAACTCCAACCCTAACCCTAACCCAAACCCTAAACCTAACCCTAACCCTAACCCTAACCCAAACCCTAACCCTAACCCTAATCCTAACCCTAATGCTAACCCTAAACCTAACCCTAACACTAACCCTAGTCCTAACCCTAACCCTAACCCAAACCCTAACACTAAACCTAACCCTAACCCTAACCCTAAATCAAACCCTAACCCTATAACTAACCCTAACCCGAACCCAAACCCTAACCCTAACCCTAACCCTAACTGAAACACTAATCCTAAACCTAACCCTAACCCTAACGCTAACCCTAAACCTAATTCAAACTCAAACCCTAACCCTATTCCTAACCCGATCCCAAACACTAACCCTAACCCTAAACCTAACCCAAAACATAACCCAAACCGAAACCCTAACCCTAAATCTAACCTTAACCCTAAACCCTAACCCTAACACTAACCCAAACCTAAACACAAACCCTAACACTAATCCTAACCCTAACCGTAACCCTAATCCTAGTCCTAACCCTAACCCTAACACTAACACTAACCTTAAGCCTTACCCAAACACAAACTCTAAACCTAACTCTAATCAGAACCCTAACCCAAACCCTAATCCTACCTCTAACCCTAACCATAACCCTAATCCAACACCTCACCCGAACCCTAACTCTAACCCAAACCCTAACCTAACCCTAACTGTAAACCAAACGCAAACCCTAACCTTAACCCAAACTCTAACCCAAACTCTAACCTAACCCTAAACCTAACCCTAACTCAAACCCTAACTCTAACACTAAACCAAACCCTAACACTAACCCTAACCCAAACCATAACCCAAATAATAACCCTAATCCTAACCCTAACCCTAACCCTCATCCTTATCCTAACCCTAACCCTAACCCTAACCCTAATATTAACACTAATTCTAATCCTAACCCTAACCCTAACACAAAACCTAACCCTAACCCTAACCCTAACCCTAATCTTAACACTAACCCTAACCTTAACACTAACCCAGATTCAAACCTAACCCTAACCCAAACCCTAACCCTAACCCTAACCCTAACCCAAACCCTAACCGTAACCCTAATTCTAACCCTAATGCTAAACCTAAACCTAACTCAAACTCAAACCCTAACCCTAAGCCTAACCCTAACATTAACCCAAACGCTAACCCTAACCCTAACCCTAAACCTAACTAAAACCCTAACACTAACCCAACCCAATCGCAAACCCTAAGCCTAACCCGAAACTGAACCGAAAACCTAAACCTAAATGTAATCCTAAACCAAACCCTAACCCTAACCCTAACCGTAACCCTAACCCTAACCCTAACCTTAACCCTAACCCAAACCCTAACCCTAACCCTAACCCAAAACCTAAACCCAACCGTAAACCTAACCCTAACCCTAAACCAAAAACTAACCCTAAATCTAACCCTAAGCCAAACCCTAACCCTAACCCTTATCCTAACCCATTCCCAAACCCTAACACTAACCCTAACCCTAACCCAAACCCTAACCCTAACCCGAACCCGAACCCAAACCCAAACCCTAACCCTAATCCTAACCCTAATGCTAACCCTAAACCTAACTCAAACTCAAACCCTAATTATAACCCTAACCCTAAACCAAACCCTAACCCTAACCCTCACCTTAACCCTAACCCTAACCCTAACCCTAACCCTAACCCTAACCATAACACTAACCCTAATTCTAACTAAAACCCAAACCCTAACCCTAACCCAAACCCAAACCCTAATCTTAACAAAAACCCTAACCCTAATCCTAACCCTAACCCTAACCCTAACCCAACCCCTAACCCACACCATAACTCTAACCCAAACCCGAACCCTAACCCTAAGCCTAACCCAAATCCTTACCCTAACCCTAACCCTAACCCTAACCCAAACCCTAACCCTAACCCAAACCCTAACCCAAACCCAAACCCTAACCCTAACCCTAACGCTAATCCTAACCCTAACCCTAACCCTAACGCAAACCCTAACCATAACCCTAACCCTAAACCTAACCAAACCTAAACCCTAACCCAAACCCTAATCCTAACACTAACCCTAACACTAACCCTAACCGAAAACCTAAACCCTAACCCTACTCCTAACCCTAACCCTAACCCTAACACAAACCCTAACCCTAAACGTAACCTTAATCCAAACCCTAACCCTAACCCAAATCCACACAGAAACCATAATCTTAACACAAACCCTAACCCTAATCCTAACCCTAAACCTAACCCTAACCCAAACGCTAACCCTAACCCTAACCATAACCCAAACCCTAACCCTAACCCAAACCCTAACCCTAATCCTAACCCTAACCCTAACCAAAACCCTAACACTAACGCTAACCCTAACCCTAACTCAAACCCTATACCTAACCCTAACCCTAACCCGAACCCAAACCCTAACCCTAACTCTAAACCTAACCCAAAACCTAAACCAAACCCCAACACTACCCATAAACCAAATCCTAAATCTAACCCTAACCCTAAACCTAATTCAAACTCTAACCCTAACCCTAACACAAACCGTAACGCTAACCCTAATTCTAACTGAAACCCAAACCCTAACACTATCCCTACCCCAAACCCTAACAATATCCCTAAAACTAACCCTAACCCCTAACCCTAAAACTAACCCTAACCCTAAACCTAACCATTACCCAAACCCTAACCCTAACCCTAAACCTAACTGAAACACTAATCCTAAACCTAACCCTAACCCTAATGCTAACCCTAAACCTAATTCAAACTCAAACCCTAACCCTAATCCTAACCCGAACCCAAACCCTAACCCTAACCCTAAACCTAACACAAAACATAACCCAAACCGAAACCCTAACCCTATCCCTAACCCTAACTCTAAACTGTAACCCTAACACTTACCCTAAATATAACCCAAACCTAAACCCAAACCCTAACCCTAATCCTAACCCTAACCCTAACCCTAAAACAAAACCTAACCCTAAACGTAACTTTAACCCAAACCCTAACCCTAACCCTAAACCAAACCCTAATCTTAACACAAACCCTAACCCTAATCCTAACGCTAACCGTAACCCTAACTCAAACGTTAACCCTAACCCTAACCCTAACCCAAACCCAAACCCTAACCCTAAAACCCTAATCCTAAAACTAATGCTAACCCTAACCTAACCCTAAACCTAGTCGTATCCCTAACCCTAACCCACACCCTAACACTAACCCTAACCCTAACCCTAACCCTACATCAAACCCTAAACCTAACAATAACCCTAACCTTAACCTAACCCAAACCCTAACTGAAACACTAACCCTAAACCTAACCCTAACCCTAATGCTAACCCTAAACCTAATTCAAACTCAAACCCTAACCCTAATCCTATCCCGAACCCAAACCCTAAACCTAACCCTAAACCTAACCCAAAATATAACCCAAACCGAAACCCTAACCCTAACCCTAAACCTAACCCTAAACCCTAACCCTAACACTTACCCTAACCATAACCCAAACCTAAACACAAACCATAACCCTAATCCTAACCCTAAACCTAACCCTAATCCTAGTCCTATCCCTAACCCTAACCGTAACCCTAACACTAAACTTAACACATACCCAAACCCAAACTCTAAACCTAACTCTAATCCGAACCCTAACCCTAACCCTAATCCTAACCCTAACCCTAAACATAACCCTAATCCAACACCTCACCCTAACCCTAACTCTAACCGAAACCCTAACCTAAACCTAACTCTAAACCAAACCCAAACCCTAACCCTAACCCTAACTCTAACCCAAACCCTAACCTAACCCTAAACCTAACCCTAACTCAAACCCTCACTCTAACACTAACCCAAACCGTAACCCTAACCCTAACCCAAACCATAACCCAAATAATAACCCTAATCCTAACCCTAACACTAACCTCATCCTTATCCTAACCCTAACCCTAACCCTAACCCTAATTCTAACACTAACCCTAAACCTAACCCTTACCCTAACCCTAACCCAAACTCAAACCCTAATCTTAACAAAAACCCTAACCCTAATCCTAACCCTAACCCTAACCCTAACTCAAACCCTAACCCTAACCCTAATCCTAACCCTAACACTAACCCTCATCCTTATCCTAACCCTAACCCTAACCCTAATGCTAACCCTAAACCTAACCCTAACACTAACCCTATTCCTAACCCTAACCCTAACCCAAACTCTAACAATAACCCTAACCCTAAACCTAAATCAAACCCTAAACCTAACCCTAAACCTAACCCGAACCCAAACCCTAACCCTAACCCTAACCCAACCCTAACTGAAACACTAATCCTAAACCTAACCCGAACCCTAATGCTAACCGTAAACCTAATTCAAACTCAAACCCTAACCCTAATCCTAACCCGAACCCAAACCCTAACCCTAACCCTAAACCTAACACAAAACATAACCCAAACCGAAACCCTAACCCTAACCCTAACCCTAACCCTAAACCCTAACCCTAACACTTACCCTAATCATAACCGAAACCTAAACACAAACGCTAACCCTAATCCTAACCCTAAACCTAACCCTAATCCTAGTCCTATCCCTAACCCTAACCGTAACCCTAACACTAAACTTAACACATACCCAAACCTAAACTCTAAACCTAACTCTAATCCGAACCCTAACCCTAACCCTAATCCTAACCCTAACCCTAAACATAACCCTAATCCAACACCTCACCCTAACCCTAACTCTAACCGAAACCCTAACCTAAACCTAACTCTAAACCAAACCCAAACCCTAACCCTAACCCTAACTCTAACCCAAACCCTAACCTAACCCTAAACCTAACCATAACTCAAACCCTCACTCTAACACTAACCCAAACCGTAACCCTAACCCTAACCCAAACCATAACCCAAATAATAACCCTAATCCTAACCCTAACACTAACCTCATCCTTATCCTAACCCTAACCCTAACCCTAACCCTAATTCTAACACTAACCCTAAACCTAACCCTTACCCTAACCCTAACCCAAACTCAAACCCTAATCTTAACAAAAACCCTAACCCTAATCCTATCCCTAACCCTAACCCTAACTCAAACCCTAACCCTAACCCTAATCCTAACCCTAACACTAACCCTCATCCTTATCCTAACCCTAACCCTAACCCTAATGCTAACCCTAAACCTAACCCTAACACTAACCCTCGTCCTAACCCTAACCCTAACCCAAACTCTAACCCTAACCCTAACCCTAAACCTAATTCAAACTCTAAACCTAACCCTAACACAAACCCTAATGCTAACCCTAATTCTAACTGAAACCAAAACCCTAACACTAACCCTAACCCAAACCCTAACAATAACCCTAAACCTAAACCTAACCCCTAACCCTAAAACTAACCCTAACCCTAAACCTAACCATTACCCAAACCCTAACCCTAACCCTAAACCTAACTGAAACACTAATCCTAAACCTAACCCTAACCCTAATGCTAACCCTAAACCTAATTCAAACTCAAACCCTAACCCTAATCCTAACCCGAACCCAAACCCTAACCCTAACCCTAAACCTAACACAAAACATAACCCAAACCGAAACCCTAACCCTAACCCTAACCCTAACCCTAAACCCTAACCCTTACACTTACCCTAATCATAACCGAAACCTAAACCCAAAACCTAACCCTAATCCTAACCCTAACCCTAACCCTAATCCTAGTCCTAACCCTAACCCTAACCCTAACCCTAACCGTAACCCTAACCTTAACCCTTACCCAAACCCAAACTCTAAACCAAACTCTAATCGGAACCCTAACCCTAACCCTAATCCTAACCCTAACCCTAACCATAACCCTAATCCAACACCTCAAGCTAACCCTATCTCTAACCTAAACCCTAACCTAAACCTAACTCTAAACCAAACCCAAAACCTAACCCTAACCTTAACTCTAACCCAAACCCTAACCTAACCTAAAACTATCCCTAATTCAAACCCTAACCCTAACACAAACCATAACCCAAATAATAACCCTAACCCTAACCCTAACCCAAACCCTAACCCTAAACCTAACCCAAACCCTAACCCTAACCCTAACCCTAACCCTAATCCTAACCCTAATGCTAACCCTAAACCTAACCCTAACATTAACCCTCGTCCTAACCCTAACCCTAACACTAACCCTAACCCTAAGCCTAACCCTAACCCTAACCCTAACCCAAACCCTAACCCTAAACCTAATCCTAACCCTAATGCTAATACTAAACCTAACCCTAACACTAACCCTAGTCCTAACCCTAACCCTAACCCAAACCCTAACACTAACCCTAACCCTAACCCTAACCCTAAATCAAACCCTAAACCTAACCCTAAACCTAACCCGAAACCAAACTCTAACCCTAACCCTAACCCTAATCCTAGTCCTAACCCTAACCCTAACCCTAACCCTAACCTTAACCCTTACCCAAACCCAAACTCTAAACCTAACTCTAATGGGAAGCCTAACCCTAACCCTAACCCTAACGCTAACCCTAACCATAACCCTAACCCTAACCGTAAAGCTAAACCTAGCCATAACCCTAACCCTAACCCTAAACCTAACCAAACCTAAACCATAACCCAAACCCTAATCCTAACCCTAACCCTAACACTAAACCTAACCGAAAACCTAAACCTTAAACCTAATCCTAACCCTAAACCTAACCCTAAAACAAAACCTAACCCTAAAGGTAACTTTAACCCAAACCCTAACCCTAACCCTAAACCAAACCCTAATCTTAACACAAACCCTAACCCTAATCCTAACCCTAACCGTTACCCTAACTAAGACGTTAACCCTAACCCTAACCCTAACCCAAACCCTAACCCTTACCCTAACCCTAACCCAAACCCAAACCCTAACCCTAACCCTAATCCTAAAACTAAGGCTAACCCTAAACCTAACCCTAACCCTAGTCGTAACCCTAACCCTAACCCAAACCCTAACACTAACCCTAACCCTAACCCTAACCCTAACCCTATATCAAACCCTAAACCTAACCCTAACCCTAACCTTAACCTAACTCTAACCCTAACTGAAACACTAATCCTAACCCGAACCCAAACCCTAACCCTAACCCTAAACCTAACCCAAAATATAACCCAAACCGAAACCCTAACCCGAACCCTAAACCGAACCCTAAACCCTAACCCTAACACTTACCCTAACCATAACCCAAAACTAAACAAAAACCCTAACCCTAATCCTAACCCTAAACCTAAACCTAACCCTAATCCTAGTCCTATCCCTAACCCTAAACGTAACCCTAACCCTAACCTTAACCCTTACCCAAACCCAAACTCTAAACCTAACTCTAATCGGAACCCTAACCCTAACCCTAATCCTAACCCTAACCCTAACCATAACCCTAATCCAACACCTCACCCTAACTCTAACTCTAACCCAAACCCTAACCTAAACCTAACTCTAAAACAAACCCAAACCCTAACCCTAACCTTAACTCTAACCCAAACCCTAAACTATCTCTAAACCTAACCCTAACTCAAACCCTCACTCTAACACTAACCCAAACCGTAACCCTAAACCTAACCCAAACCATAACCCAAATAATAACCCTAATCCTAACACTAACACTAAGCCTAATCCTTATCCTAACACTAACCCTAACCCTAACCCTAACCCTAACCCTAATTCTAACCCTAACCCTAACCCTAACCCTAACCCAAACCCAAACCCTAATCTTAACACAAACCCTAACACTAATCCTAACCCTAACCCTAACCCTAACCCAAACCCTAACCCTAAACCTAACCCTAACCCAAACCCTAACCCTAACCCTAACCCTAACCCTAACCCAAACCCTAACCCTAACCCTAATCCTAACCCTAATGCTAACCCTAATCCTAACCCTAACACTATCCCTAGTCCTAACCCTAACCCTAACCCAAACCCTTACACTAACCGTAAGCCTAACCCTAACCCTAAATCAAACCCTAACCCTAACCCTAACCCTAACTCGAACCCAAACCCTAACCCTAACCCTAACCCTAACTGAAATACTTATGCTAAACCTAACCCTAACCCTAATGCTAACACTAAACCTAATTCAAACTCAAATCCTAACCCTAATCCTAACCCTAAACCTAACCTTAACCCTTACCCAAACTCTAAACATAACTCTAATCGGAACCCTAACCCTAACCCTAATCCTAACCCTAACCCTAACGATAAATCTAATCCAAAACCTCACCCTAACGCTAACTCTAACCCAAAGCCTAACCTAACCCTAACTCTAAACCAAACCCAAACCGTAAGCCTAACCCTAACTCTAACCCAAAACCTAACCTAACCCTAAACCTAACCCTAACTCAAACCCTAACTCTAACACTAACCCAAACCCTAACCCTAACACTAACCCAAACCATAACCCAAATAATAATCCTAATCCTAACCCTAACCTTAACCCTCATCCTTATCCTAACCCTAACCCTAAACCTAATTCTAAACCTAACCCTAACCCTAACCCTAACCCTAACACAAACCCAAACCCTAATTTTAACACAAACCCTAACCCTAATCCTAACTCCAACCCTAAACCTAACCCAAACCCTAACCCAAACCCTAACTGTAACACAAAACATAACCCTAACCCTAACCCTAACCCTAACCCTAACCCTAACCCTAACCCTAACCCTAACCCTAACCCTAACCCTAACCCTAATCCTAAACCTAATGCTAACCCTAAACCTAACCCTAACACTAACCCTAGTCCTAACCCTAACCCTAACTCAAACCCTAACACTAACCCTATCCCTAACCCTAACCCTAAATCAAACCCTAAACCTAACCCTAACCCTAACCTTAAGCCTAACCCTAACCCTAACTGAAACACTAATCCTAAACCTAACCCTAACCCTAATGCTAACCCTACACCTAATTCAAACTCAAACCCTAACCCTAATCATAACCCGAACCCAAACCCTATCCCTAACCCTAAACCTAGCCCAAAACATAACCCAAACCGAAACCCTAACCCTAACCCTAACCCTAATCCTAAACTGTAACCCTAACACTTACCCTAATCATAACCCAAACCTAAACCCAAACCCTAACCCTAATCCTAACCCGAACCCTAACCCTAATCCTAGTTCTAACCCTAACCCTAACCCTAACCCTAACCTTAACCGTAACCCAACCCAAACTCTAAACCTAACTCTAATCGGAACCCTAACCCTAAACCTAACCCTAACGCTAACCCTAACCATAACCCTAACCCTAACCGTAAAGCTAAACCTAAACATAACCCTAACCCTAACCCTAAACCTAACCAAACCTAAACCCTAACCCAAACCCTAATCCTAACCCTAACCCTAACACTAAACCTAACCGAAAACCTAAACCTTAAACCTAATCCTAACCCTAAACCAAACCCTAAAACAAACCCTCACCCTAAAGGTAACTTTAACCCAAACCCTAACCCTACCCCTAAACCAAACCCTAATCTTAACACAAAGCCTAACCCTAATGCTAACCCTAACCGTAACCCTAACTAAAACGTTAACCCTAACCCTAACCCTAACCCAAACCCTAACCCTTACCCTAACCCTAACCCAAACCCAAACCCTAACCCTAACCCTAATCCTAAAACTAATGCTAACCCTAAACCTAACCCTAACCCTAGTCGTAACCCTAACCCTAACCCAAACCCTAACACTAACCCTAACCCTAACCCTAACCCTAACCCTATATCAAACCCTAAACCTAACCCTAACCCTAACCTTAACCTAACTCTAACCCTAACTGAAACACTAATCCTAACCCGAACCCAAACCCTAACCCTAACCCTAAACCTAACCCAAAATATAACCCAAACCGAAACCCTAACCCTAACCCTAAACCTAACCCTAAACCCTAACCCTAACACTTACCCTAACCATAACCCAAACCTAAACACAAACCATAACCCTAATCCTAACCCTAAACCTAACCCTAATCCTAGTCCTATCCCTAACCCTAACCGTAACCCTAACACTAAACTTAACACATACCCAAACCCAAACTCTAAACCTAACTCTAATCCGAACCCTAACCCTAACCCTAATCCTAACCCTAACCCTAAACATAACCCTAATCCAACACCTCACCCTAACCCTAACTCTAACCGAAACCCTAACCTAAACCTAACTCTAAACCAAACCCAAACCCTAACCCTAACCCTAACTCTAACCCAAACCCTAACCTAACCCTAAACCTAACCATAACTCAAACCCTCACTCTAACACTAACCCAAACCGTAACCCTAACCCTAACCCAAACCATAACCCAAATAATAACCCTAATCCTAACCCTAACACTAACCTCATCCTTATCCTAACCCTAACCCTAACCCTAACCCTAATTCTAACACTAACCCTAAACCTAACCCTTACCCTAACCCTAACCCAAACTCAAACCCTAATCTTAACAAAAACCCTACCCCTAATCCTAACCCTAACCCTAACCCTAACTCAAACCCTAACCCTAACCCTAATCCTAACCCTAACACTAACCCTCATCCTTATCCTAACCCTAACCCTAACCCTAATGCTAACCCTAAACCTAACCCTAACACTAACCCTATTCCTAACCCTAACCCTAACCCAAACTCTAACAATAACCCTAACCCTAAACCTAAATCAAACCCTAAACCTAACCCTAAACCTAACCCGAACCCAAACCCTAACCCTAACCCTAACCCAACCCTAACTGAAACACTAATCCTAAACCTAACCCGAACCCTAATGCTAACCCTAAACCTAATTCAAACTCAAACCCTAACCCTAATCCTAACCCGAACCCAAACCCTAACCCTAACCCTAAACCTAACACAAAACATAACCCAAACCGAAACCCTAACCCTAACCCTAACCCTAACCCTAAACCCTAACCCTAACACTTACCCTAATCATAACCGAAACCTAAACACAAACGCTAACCCTAATCCTAACCCTAAACCTAACCCTAATCCTAGTCCTATCCCTAACCCTAACCGTAACCCTAACACTAAACTTAACACATACCCAAACCTAAACTCTAAACCTAACTCTAATCCGAACCCTAACCCTAACCCTAATCCTAACCCTAACCCTAAACATAACCCTAATCCAACACCTCACCCTAACCCTAACTCTAACCGAAACCCTAACCTAAACCTAACTCTAAACCAAACCCAAACCCTAACCCTAACCCTAACTCTAACCCAAACCCTAACCTAACCCTAAACCTAACCATAACTCAAACCCTCACTCTAACACTAACCCAAACCGTAACCCTAACCCTAACCCAAACCATAACCCAAATAATAACCCTAATCCTAACCCTAACACTAACCTCATCCTTATCCTAACCCTAACCCTAACCCTAACCCTAATTCTAACACTAACCCTAAACCTAACCCTTACCCTAACCCTAACCCAAACTCAAACCCTAATCTTAACAAAAACCCTAACCCTAATCCTATCCCTAACCCTAACCCTAACTCAAACCCTAACCCTAACCCTAATCCTAACCCTAACACTAACCCTCATCCTTATCCTAACCCTAACCCTAACCCTAATGCTAACCCTAAACCTAACCCTAACACTAACCCTCGTCCTAACCCTAACCCTAACCCAAACTCTAACCCTAACCCTAACCCTAAACCTAATTCAAACTCTAAACCTAACCCTAACACAAACCCTAATGCTAACCCTAATTCTAACTGAAACCAAAACCCTAACACTAACCCTAACCCAAACCCTAACAATAACCCTAAACCTAAACCTAACCCCTAACCCTAAAACTAACCCTAACCCTAAACCTAACCATTACCCAAACCCTAACCCTAACCCTAAACCTAACTGAAACACTAATCCTAAACCTAACCCTAACCCTAATGCTAACCCTAAACCTAATTCAAACTCAAACCCTAACCCTAATCCTAACCCGAACCCAAACCCTAACCCTAACCCTAAACCTAACACAAAACATAACCCAAACCGAAACCCTAACCCTAACCCTAACCCTAACCCTAAACCCTAACCCTAACACTTACCCTAATCATAACCGAAACCTAAACCCAAAACCTAACCCTAATCCTAACCCTAACCCTAACCCTAATCCTAGTCCTAACCCTAACCCTAACCCTAACCCTAACCGTAACCCTAACCTTAACCCTTACCCAAACCCAAACTCTAAACCAAACTCTAATCGGAACCCTAACCCTAACCCTAATCCTAACCCTAACTCTAACCATAACCCTAATCCAACACCTCAAGCTAACCCTATCTCTAACCTAAACCCTAACCTAAACCTAACTCTAAACCAAACCCAAACCCTAACCCTAACCTTAACTCTAACCCAAACCCTAACCTAACCTAAAACTATCCCTAATTCAAACCCTAACTCTAACACTAACCCAAACCTAACCCTAACCCTTACACAAACCTTAACCCAAATAATCACCCTAACCCTAACCCTAACCCAAACCCTAACCCTAAACCTAACCCAAACCCTAACCCTAACCCTAACCCTAACCCTAATCCTAACCCTAAACCTAATCCTAACCCTAATGCTAATACTAAACCTAACCCTAACACTAACCCTAGTCCTAACCCTAACCCTAACCCAAACCCTAACACTAACCCTAACCCTAACCCTAACCCTAAATCAAACCCTAAACCTAACCCTAAACCTAACCCGAACCCAAACTCTAACCCTAACCCTAACCCTAGTCCTAATCCTAACCCTAACCCTAACCCTAACCCTAACCTTAACCCTTACCCAAACCCAAACTCTAAACCTAACTCTAATCGGAACCCTAACCCTACCCCTAACCCTAACGCTAACCCTAACCATAACCCTAACCCTAACCGTAAAGCTAAACCTAGCCATAACCCTAACCCTAACCCTAAACCTAACCAAACCTAAACCATAACCCAAACCCTAATCCTAACCCTAACCCTAACACTAAACCTAACCGAAAACCTAAACCTTAAACCTAATCCTAACCCTAAACCTAACCCTAAAACAAAACCTAACCCTAAAGGTAACTTTAACCCAAACCCTAACCCTAACCCTAAACCAAACCCTAATCTTAACACAAACCCTAACCCTAATCCTAACCCTAACCGTAACCCTAACTAAGACGTTAACCCTAACCCTAACCCTAACCCAAACCCTAACCCTTACCCTAACCCTAACCCAAACCCAAACCCTAACCCTAACCCTAATCCTAAAACTAAGGCTAACCCTAGACCTAACCCTACCCCTAGCCGTACCCCTAACCCTAACCCAACCCCTAACAATAACCCAAACCCAAACCCTAACCCTAACCCTATATCAAACCCTAAACCTAACCCTAACCCTAACCTTAACCTAACTCTAACCCTAACTGAAACACTAATCCTAACCCGAACCCAAACCCTAACCCTAACCCTAAACCTAACCCAAAATATAACCCAAACCGAAACCCTAACCCGAACCCTAAACCGAACCCTAAACCCTAACCCTAACACTTACCCTAACCATAACCCAAAACTAAACAAAAACCCTAACCCTAATCCTAACCCTAAACCTAAACCTAACCCTAATCCTAGTCCTATCCCTAACCCTAAACGTAACCCTAACCCTAACCTTAACCCTTACCCAAACCCAAACTCTAAACCTAACTCTAATCGGAACCCTAACCCTAACCCTAATCCTAACCCTAACCCTAACCATAACCCTAATCCAACACCTCACCCTAACTCTAACTCTAACCCAAACCCTAACCTAAACCTAACTCTAAAACAAACCCAAACCCTAACCCTAACCTTAACTCTAACCCAAACCCTAAACTATCTCTAAACCTAACCCTAACTCAAACCCTCACTCTAACACTAACCCAAACCGTAACCCTAAACCTAACCCAAACCATAACCCAAATAATAACCCTAATCCTAACACTAACACTAAGCCTAATCCTTATCCTAACACTAACCCTAACCCTAACCCTAACCCTAACCCTAATTCTAACCCTAACCCTAACCCTAACCCTAACCCAAACCCAAACCCTAATCTTAACACAAACCCTAACACTAATCCTAACCCTAACCCTAACCCTAACCCAAACCCTAACCCTAAACCTAACCCTAACCCAAACCCTAACCCTAACCCTAACCCTAAACCTAACCCAAACCCTAACCCTAACCCTAATCCTAACCCTAATGCTAACCCTAATCCTAACCCTAACACTATCCCTAGTCCTAACCCTAACCCTAACCCAAACCCTTACACTAACCCTAAGCCTAACCCTAACCCTAAATCAAACCCTAACCCTAACCCTAACCCTAACTCGAACCCAAACCCTAACCCTAACCCTAACCCTAACTGAAATACTTATGCTAAACCTAACCCTAACCCTAATGCTAACCCTAAACCTAATTCAAACTCAAATCCTAACCCTAATCCTAACCCTAAACCTAACCTTAACCCTTACCCAAACTCTAAACATAACTCTAATCGGAACCCTAACCCTAACCCTAATCCTAAACCTAACCCTAACGATAAATCTAATCCAAAACCTCACCCTAACGCTAACTCTAACCCAAAGCCTAACCTAACCCTAACTCTAAACCAAACCCAAACCGTAAGCCTAACCCTAACTCTAACCCAAAACCTAACCTAACCCTAAACCTAACCCTAACTCAAACCCTAACTCTAACACTAACCCAAACCCTAACCCTAACACTAACCCAAACCATAACCCAAATAATAACCCTAATCCTAACCCTAACCTTAACCCTCATCCTTATCCTAACCCTAACCCTAAACCTAATTCTAAACCTAACCCTAACCCTAACCCTAACCCTAACACAAACCCAAACCCTAATTTTAACACAAACCCTAACCCTAATCCTAACTCCAACCCTAAACCTAACCCAAACCCTAACCCAAACCCTAACCCTAACCCAAAACATAACCCTAACCCTAACCCTAACCCTAACCCTAACCCTAACCCTAACCCTAACCCTAACCCAAACCCTAACCCTAACCCTAATCCTAAACCTAATGCTAACCCTAAACCTAACCCTAACACTAACCCTAGTCCTAACCCTAACCCTAACTCAAACCCTAACACTAACCCTATCCCTAACCCTAACCCTAAATCAAACCCTAAACCTAACCCTAACCCTAACCTTAAGCCTAACCCTAACCCTAACTGAAACACTAATCCTAAACCTAACCCTAACCCTAATGCTAACCCTACACCTAATTCAAACTCAAACCCTAACCCTAATCATAACCCGAACCCAAACCCTATCCCTAACCCTAAACCTAGCCCAAAACATAACCCAAACCGAAACCCTAACCCTAACCCTAACCCTAATCCTAAACTGTAACCCTAACACTTACCCTAATCATAACCCAAACCTAAACCCAAACCCTATCCCTAATCCTCACCTGAACCCTAACCCTAATCCTAGTTCTAACCCTAACCCTAACCCTAACCCTAACCTTAACCGTAACCCAACCCAAACTCTAAACCTAACTCTAATCGGAACCCTAACCCTAAACCTAACCCTAACGCTAACCCTAACCATAACCCTAACCCTAACCGTAAAGCTAAACCTAAACATAACCCTAACCCTAACCCTAAACCTAACCAAACCTAAACCCTAACCCAAACCCTAATCCTAACCCTAACCCTAACACTAAACCTAACCGAAAACCTAAACCTTAAACCTAATCCTAACCCTAAACCTAACCCTAAAACAAAACCTAACCCTAAAGGTAACTTTAACCCAAACCCTAACCCTAACCCTAAACCAAACCCTAATCTTAACACAAACCCTAACCCTAATCCTAACCCTAACCGTAACCCTAACTAAAACGTTAACCCTAACCCTAACCCTATCCCAAACCCTAACCCTTACCCTAACCCTAACCCAAACCCAAACCCTAACCCTAACCCTAATCCTAAAACTAATGCTAACCCTAAACCTAACCCTAACCCTAGTCGTAACCCTAACCCTAACCCAAACCCTAACACTAACCCTAACCCTAACCCTAACCCTAACCCTATATCAAACCCTAAACCTAACCCTAACCCTAACCTTAACCTAACTCTAACCCTAACTGAAACACTAATCCTAACCCGAACCCAAACCCTAACCCTAACCCTAAACCTAACCCAAAATATAACCCAAAACGAAACCCTAACCCGAACCCTAAACCGAACCCTAAACCCTAACCCTAACACTTACCCTAACCATAACCCAAAACTAAACAAAAACCCTAACCCTAATCCTAACCCTAAACCTAAACCTAACCCTAATCCTAGTCCTATCCCTAACCCTAAACGTAACCCTAACCCTAACCTTAACCCTTACCCAAACCCAAACTCTAAACCTAACTCTAATCGGAACCCTAACCCTAACCCTAATCCTAACCCTAACCCTAACCATAACCCTAATCCAACACCTCACCCTAACTCTAACTCTAACCAAAACCCTAACCTAAACCTAACTCTAAAACAAACCCAAACCCTAACCCTAACCTTAACTCTAACCCAAACCCTAAACTATCTCTAAACCTAACCCTAACTCAAACCCTCACTCTAACACTAACCCAAACCGTAACCCTAACCCTAACCCAAACCATAACCCAAATAATAACCCTAATCCTAACACTAACACTAAGCCTAATCCTTATCCTAACACTAACCCTAACCCTAATCCTAACACAAACCCTAACCCTAATGCTACCCCTAACCCTAACCCTAACCCTAACCCAAACCCAAACCCTAATCTTAACACAAACCCTAACACTAATCCTTACCCCAACCCCAACCCTCACCCAAACCCTAACCCTAAACCTAACCCTAACCCAAACCCTAACCCTAACCCTAACCCTAACCCTAACCCAAACCCTAACCCTAACCCTAATCCTAACCCTAATGCTAACCCTAATCCTAACCCTAACACTATCCCTAGTCCTAACCCTAACCCTAACCCAAACCCTTACACTAACCCTAAGCCTAACCCTAACCCTAAATCAAACCCTAACCCTAACCCTAACCCTAACTCGAACCCAAACCCTAACCCTAACCCTAACCCTAACTGAAATACTTATGCTAAACCTAACCCTAACCCTAATGCTAACCCTAAACCTAATTCAAACTCAAATCCTAACCCTAATCCTAACCCTAAACCTAACCTTAACCCTTACCCAAACTCTAAACATAACTCTAATCGGAACCCTAACCCTAACCCTAATCCTAAACCTAACCCTAACGATAAATCTAATCCAAAACCTCACCCTAACGCTAACTCTAACCCAAACCCTAACCTAACCCTAACTCTAAACCAAACCCAAACCGTAACCCTAACCCTAACTCTAACCCAAAACCTAACCTAACCCTAAACCTAACCCTAACTCAAACCCTAACTCTAACACTAACCCAAACCCTAACCCTAACACTAACCCAAACCATAACCCAAATAATAACCCTAATCCTAACCCTAACCTTAACCCTCATCCTTATCCTAACCCTAACCCTAAACCTAATTCTAAACCTAACCCTAACCCTAACCCTAACCCTAACACAAACCCAAACCCTAATTTTAACACAAACCCTAACCCTAATCCTAACTCCAACCCTAAACCTAACCCAAACCCTAACCCAAACCCTAACCCTAACCCAAAACATAACCCTAACCCTAACCCTAACCCTAACCCTAACCCTAACCCTAACCCTAACCCAAACCCTAACCCTAACCCTAATCCTAAACCTAATGCTAACCCTAAACCTAACCCTAACACTAACCCTAGTCCTAACCCTAACCCTAACTCAAACCCTAACACTAACCCTATCCCTAACCCTAACCCTAAATCAAACCCTAAACCTAACCCTAACCCTAACCTTAAGCCTAACCCTAACCCTAACTGAAACACTAATCCTAAACCTAACCCTAACCCTAATGCTAACCCTACACCTAATTCAAACTCAAACCCTAACCCTAATCATAACCCGAACCCAAACCCTATCCCTAACCCTAAACCTAGCCCAAAACATAACCCAAACCGAAACCCTAACCCTAACCCTAACCCTAATCCTAAACTGTAACCCTAACACTTACCCTAATCATAACCCAAACCTAAACCCAAACCCTAACCCTAATCCTAACCCGAACCCTAACCCTAATCCTAGTTCTAACCCTAACCCTAACCCTAACCCTAACCTTAACCGTAACCCAAACCCAAACTCTAAACCTAACTCTAATCGGAACCCTAACCCTAAACCTAACCCTAACGCTAACCCTAACCATAACCCTAACCCTAACCGTAAAGCTAAACCTAAACGTAACCCTAACCCTAACCCTAAACCTAACCAAACCTAAACCCTAACCCAAACCCTAATCCTAACCCTAACCCTAACACTAAACCTAACCGAAAACCTAAACCCTAAACCTAATCCTAACCCTAACTGTAACCCTAAAACAAAACCTAACCCTAAACGTAACTTTAACCCAAACCCTAACCCTAACTCTAAACCAAACCCTCATCTTAACACAAACCCTAACCCTAATCCAACCCTAACCGTAACCCTAACTCAAACGTTAACCCTAACCCTAACCCTAACCCAAACCCTAACCCTAACACTAACCCTAAACCAAACCCAAACCCTAACTCTAACCCTAATCCTAAAACTAATGCTAACCCTAAACCTAACCCTAACCCTAGTCGTAACCATAACCCTAACCCAAACCCTAACATTAACCCTAACCCTAAACCCAACCCTAAATCAAACCCTAAACCTAACCCTAACCCTAACCTTAACCTAACCCTAACCCTAACTGAAACACTAATCCTAAACCTAACCCTAACCCTAATGCTAACCCTAAACCTAATTCAAACTCAAACCCTAACCCTAATCCTAACCTGAACCCAAACCCTAACCCTAACCCTAAACCTAACCCAAAATATAACCCAAACCGAAACCCTAACCCTAACCCTAACCTTAACCCTAACCATAACCCAAACCTAAACACAAACCCTAACCCTAATCCTAACCCTAAACCTAACCCTAATCCTAGTCCTATCCCTAACCCTAACCGTAACCCTAACCTTAACCCTTACCCAAACCCAAACTCTAAACCTAACTCTAATCGGAACCCTAACCCTAACCCTAATCCTAACCCTAACCCTAACCATAACCCTAATGCAAAACCTCACCCTAACCCTAACTCTAACACAAACCCTAACCTAAACCTAACTCTAAACCAAACCCAAACCCTAACCCTAACCCTAACTCTAACCCAAACCCTAACCTAACCCTAAACCTAACCCTAACTCAAACCCTCACTCTAACACTAATCCAAACCGTAACCCTAACCCTAACCCAAACCATAACCCAAATAATAACCCTAATCCTAACCCTAACACTAACCCTCATCCTTATTCTAACCCTAACCCTAACCCAAACCCAAACCCTAATCTTAACACAAACCCTAACCCTAATCCTAACCCTAACCGAAACCCTAACCCTAACCCTAACCCTAACCGACACCCAAACCCTAACCCTAACCCTAATCCTAACCCTAATGCTAACCCTAAACCTAACCCTAAAACTAACCCTAGTCCTAACCCTAACCCTAACCCAAACCCTTACACTAACCCTAAGCCTAACCCTAACCCTAAATCAAACCCTAACCCTAACCCTAACCCTAACCCGAACCCAAACCCTAACCCTAACCCTAACCCTAACTGAAATACTTATCCTAAACCTAACCCTAACCCTAATGCTAACCCTAAACCTAATTCAAACTCAAACCCTAACCCTAATCCTAACCCTAAACCTAACCTTAACCCTTACGCACACCCAAACTCTAAACATAACTCTAATCGGAACCCTAACCCTAACCCTAATCCTAAGCCTAACCCTAACCATAACCCTAATCCAACACCTCACACTAACCCTAACTCTAACCCAAAGCCTAACCTAACCCTAACTCTAAAGGAAACCCAAACCGTAACACTAACCCTAACTCTTACCCAAACCCAAACCTAACCCTAAACCTAACCCTAACTCAAACCCTAACTCTAACACTAACCCAAACCCTAACCTTAACACTAACCCAAACCATAACCCAAATAATAACCCTAATCCTAACCCTAACCTTAACCCTCATCTTTATCCTAACCCTAACCCTAACCCTAATTCTAAAACTAACCCTAACCCTAACCCTAATCCTAACACAAACCCAAACCCTAATTTTAACACAAACCCTAACCCTAATCCTAACCCTAACCCTAACACTAACCGAGATTCAAACCTAACCCTAACCCAAACCCTAACCCTAACCCTAACCCTAACCCAAAACCTAACCCTAACCCTAATCCTAACCATAATGCTAACCCTAAACCTAACTCAAACTCAAACCCTAACCCTAAGCCAAACCCTAACCCAAACCCTAAACCTAACCCTAACCCTAACCCTAACCCTAACCTTAACCCTAAATCAAACCCTAACCCTAACCCTAACCCTAACCCGAACCCAAACCCTAACCCTAACCCTAATCCTAACTGAAATACTTATCCTAAACCTAACCCTAACCCTAACGCTAACCCTAAACCTAATTCAAACTCAAACCCTAACCCTATTCCTAACCCGATCCCAAACACTAACCCTAACCCTAAACCTAACCCAAAACATAACCCAAACCGAAACCCTAACCCTAAATCTAACCTTAACCCTAAACCCTAACCCTAACGCTAACCCAAACCTAAACACAAACCCTAACCCTAATCCTAACCCTAACCGTAACCCTAATCCTAGTCCTAACCCTAACCCTAACACTAACACTAACCTTAAGCCTTACCCAAACACAAACTCTAAACCTAACTCTAATCGGAACCCTAACCCAAACCCTAATCCTACCTCTAATCCTAACCATAACCCTAATCCAACACCTCACCCGAACCCTAACTCTAACCCAAACCCTAACCTAACCCTAACTGTAAACCAAACGCAAACCCTAACCCTAACCCAAACTCTAACCCAAACTCTAACCTAACCCTAAAACTAACCCTAACTCAAACCCTAACTCTAACACTAAACCAAACCCTAACACTAACCCTAACCCAAACCATAACCCAAATAATAACCCTAATCCTAACCCTAACCCTAACCCTCATCCTTATCCTATCCCTATCCCTAACCCTAACCCTAATATTAACACTAATTCTAATCCTAACCCTAACCCTAACCCAAAACCTAACCCTAACCCTAACCCTAACCCTAATCTTAACACTAACCCTAACCTTAACACTCTCCCAGATGCAAACCTAACCCTAACCCAAACCCTAACCCTAACCCTAACCCTAACCCAAACCCTAACCGTAACCCTATTTCTAACCCTAATGCTAAACCTAAACCTAACTCAAACTCAAACCCTAACCCTAAGCCTAACCCTAACCCAAACGCTAACCCTAACCCTAACCCTAACCCTAACTAAAACCCTAACACTAACCCAACCCAATCGCAAACCCTAAGCCTAACCCGAAACTTAACCGAAAACCTAAACCTAAATGTAATCCTAAACCAAACCCTAACCCTAACCGTAACCCTAACCCTAACCCTAACCTTAACCCTAACGCAAACCCTAACCCTAACCCTAACCCAAAACCTAAACCCAACCGTAAACCTAACCCTAACCCTAAACCAAAAACTAACCCTAAATCTAACCCTAAGCCAAACCCTAACCCTAACCCTTAGCCTAACCCATTCCCAAACCCTAACACTAACCCTAACCCTAACCCAAACCCTAACCCTAAACCTAACCCGAACCCAAACCCAAACCCTAACCCTAATCCTAACCCTAATGCTAACCCTAAACCTAACTCAAACTCAAATCCTAATTATAACCCTAACCCTAAACCAAACCCTAACCCTAACCCTCACCTTAACCCTAACCCTAACCCTAACCCTAACCCTAACCCTAACCATAACACTAACCCTAATTCTAACTAAAACCCAAACCCTAACCCTAACCCAAACCCAAACCCTAATCTTAACACAAACCCTAACCCTAATCCTAACCCTAACCCTAACCCTAACCCAACCCCTAACCCGCACCATAACTCTAACCCAAACCCGAACCCTAACCCTAAGCCTAACCCAAATCCTTACCCTAACCCTAACCCTAACCCTAACCCAAACCCTAACCCTAACCCAAACCCTAACCCAAACCCAAACCCTAACCCTAACCCTAACGCTAACCCTAACCCTAACCCTAACCCTAACGCTAACCCTAACCATAACCCTAACCCTAAACCTAACCAAACATAAACCCTAACCCAAACCCTAATCCTAACACTAACCCTAACACTAAACCTAACCGAAAACCTAAACCCTAACCCTACTCCTAACCCTAACCCTAACCCTAACACAAACCCTAACCCTAAACGTAACCTTAATCCAAACCCTATCCCAAACCCAAATCCACACAGAAACCATAATCTTAACACAAACCCTAACCCTAATCCTAACCCTAAACCTAACCCTAACCCAAACGCTAACCCTAACCCTAACCCTAACCCAAACCCTAACCCTAACCCAAACCCTAACCCTAATCCTAACCCTAACCCTAACCCAAACCCTAACACTAACCCTAACCCTAACCCTAACTCAAACCCTATACCTAACCCTAACCCTAACCCGAACCCAAACCCTAACCCTAACTCTAAACCTAACCCAAAACCTAAACCAAACGCCAACACTACCCATAAACCAAATCCTAAATCTAACCCTAACCCTAAACCTAATTCAAACTCTAACCCTAACCCTAACACAAACCCTAATGCTAACCCTAATTCTAACTGAAACCAAAACCCTAACACTAACCCTAACCCAAACCCTAACAATAACCCTAAACCTAAACCTAACCCCTAACCCTAAAACTAACCCTAACCCTAAACCTAACCATTACCTAAACCCTAACCCTAACCCTAAACCTAACTGAAACACTAATCCTAAACCTAACCCTAACCCTAATGCTAACCCTAAACCTAATTCAAACTCAAACCCTAACCCTAATCCTAACCCGAACCCAAACCCTAACCCTAACCCTAAACCTAACCCAAAACATAACCCAAACTGAAACCCTAACCCTAACCCTTTCCCTAACCCTAACCCTAAACCCTAACCCTAGCACTAACCCTAACCATAACCCAAACCTAAACAAAAACCCTAACCTTAATACTAATCGTAACCGTAATCCTAGTCCTAACCCTAACCCTAACCCTAACCCAAACCCTAACACTAACCCTAACCCTAACCCTAACCCTAAATCAAACCCTAAACCTAACCCTAACCCTAACCCTAACACAAACCATAACCCAAATAATAACCCTAATACTAACCCTAAACCTAACCCTCATCCTTATCCTAACCCTAACCCTAACCCTAATTCTAACCCTAACCCTAACCCTAACCCAAAACCTAACCCTAACCCTAACCATAACCATAATCTTAACCCTAACCCTAACCCTAACACTAACCCAGATTCAAACCTAACCCTAACCCAAACCCTAACCCTAACCCTAATCCCAACCCAAACCCTAACCTTAACCCTAATCCTAACCCTAATGCTAACCCGAAACCTAACTCAAACTCAAACCCTAACCCTAAGCCTAACCCTAACCCAAACCCTAACGCTAAGACTAACCCTAACCCTAACCCTAACTAAAACCCTAACCCTAACCCTAACCCTAACCCAAACCCTAAGCCTAACCCTAATCCTAACCCTAATGCTAACCCGAAAACTAACTCAAACTCAAACCCTAACCCTAAGCCTAACCCTAAACCAAACCTTAACCCTAACCCTAACCCTAACTAAAACCCTAACACTAACCCAACCCGCACCCAAACCCTAACCCTAACCCTAACCCTAACCCTAACACTAACCCAACCCTAACCCTAACACTAACCCAAACGCTAACCCTAACCCTAACCCAAAACCTAAACCTAACCCTAAACCTAACCCTAACCGTAACCCAATCTCTAAGCCTAACCCTAAACATTAACTTAACCACTAACCCCTAACCCCAAACCCTAACCCAAACCCTAACACTAACCCTAACCCTAACCCTAACCCTAAACCTAAACCTAGTCCTAACACTAACCCTAACCCTAACCCTAACCCTAACCTTAACCCATACAGAAACCCAAACTCTAAACCTAACTCTAATCGGAACCCTAACCCTAACCCTAATCCTAACCCTAACCCTAACCATAACCCTAATCCAACACCTCACCCTAACTCTAACTCTAACCCAAACCCTAACCTAAACCTAACTCTAAAAGAAACCCAAACCCTAACCCTAACCTTAACTCTAACCCAAACCCTAAACTATCTCTAAACCTAACCGTAACTCAAACCCTCACTCTAACACTAACCCAAACCGTAACCCTAACCCTAACCCAAACCATAACCCAAATAATAACCCTAATCCTAACACTAACACTAAGCCTAATCCTTATCCTAACACTAACCCTAACCCTAACCCTAACCCTAACCCTAATTCTAACCCTAACCCTAACCCTAACCCTAACCCAAACCCAAACCCTAATCTTAACACAAACCCTAACACTAATCCTAACCCTAACCCTAACCCTAACCCAAACCCTAACCCTAAACCTAAACCTAACCCTAACCCAAACCCTAACCCTAACCCTAACCCTAACCCTAACCCAAACCCTAACCCTAACCCTAATCCTAACCCTAATGCTAACCCTAATCCTAACCCTAACACTATCCCTAGTCCTAACCCTAACCCTAACCCAAACCCTTACACTAACCCTAAGCCTAACCCTAACCCTAAATCAAACCCTAACCCTAACCCTAACCCTAACTCGAACCCAAACCCTAACCCTAACCCTAACCCTAACTGAAATACTTATGCTAAACCTAACCCTAACCCTAATGCTAACCCTAAACCTAATTCAAACTCAAATCCTAACCCTAATCCTAACCCTAAACCTAACCTTAA
>CM069551.1:4392500-4400000 GCA_035773235.1 Eospalax fontanierii | reverse complement strand
AAACCTCACCCTAACGCTAACTCTAACCCAAAGCCTAACCTAACCCTAACTCTAAACCAAACCCAAACCGTAACCCTAACCCTAACTCTAACCCAAAACCTAACCTAACCCTAAACCTAACCCTAACTCAAACCCTAACTCTAACACTAACCCAAACCCTAACCCTAACACTAACCAAACCATAACCCAAATAATAACCCTAATCCTAACCCTAACCTTAACCCTCATCCTTATCCTAACCCTAACCCTAACCCTAATTCTAAACCTAACCCTAACCCTAACCCTAGCCCTAACACCAACCCCAACCCTAATTCTAACACAAACCCTAACCCTCATCCTAACTCCACCCCTAAACCTAACCCAAACCCTAACCCAAACCCTAACCCTAACCCAAAACATAACCCTAACCCTAACCCTAACCCTAACCCTAACCCTAACCCTAACCCAAACCCTAACCCTAACCCTAATCCTAAACCTAATGCTAACCCTAAACCTAACCCTAACACTAACCCTAGTCCTAACCCTAACCCTAACTCAAACCCTAACACTAACCCTATCCCTAACCCTAACCCTAAATCAAACCCTAAACCTAACCCTAACCCTAACCTTAAGCCTAACCCTAACCCTAACTGAAACACTAATCCTAAACCTAACCCTAACCCCAATGCTAACCTTACACCTAATTCAAACTCAAACCCTAACCCTAATCATAACCCGAACCCAAACCCTATCCCTAACCCTAAACCTAGCCCAAAACATAACCCAAACCGAAACCCTAACCCTAACCCTAACCCTAATCCTAAACTGTAACCCTAACACTTACCCTAATCATAACCCAAACCTAAACCCAAACCCTAACCCTAATCATAACCCGAACCCTAACCCTAATCCTAGTTCTAACCCTAACCCTAACCCTAACCCTAACCTTAACCGTAACCCAAACCCAAACTCTAAACCTAACTCTAATCGGAACCCTAACCCTAAACCTAACCCTAACGCTAACCCTAACCATAACCCTAACCCTAACCGTAAAGCTAAACCTAAACATAACCCTAACCCTAACCCTAAACCTAACCAAACCTAAACCCTAACCCAAACCCTAATCCTAACCCTAACCCTAACACTAAACCTAACCGAAAACCTAAACCCTAAACCTAATCCTAACCCTAACTGTAACCCTAAAACAAAACCTAACCCTAAACGTAACTTTAACCCAAACCCTAACCCTAAGTCTAAACCAAACCCTCATCTTAACACAAACCCTAACCCTAATCCTAACCCTAACCGTAACCCTAACTCAAACGTTAACCCTAACCCTAACCCTAACCCAAACCCTAACCCTAACCCTAAGCCTAAACCAAACCCAAACCCTAACTCTAACCCTAATCCTAAAACTAATGCTAACCCTAAACCTAACCCTAACCCTAGTCGTAGCCCTAACCCTAACCCAAACCCTAACATTAACCCTAACCCTAACCCCAACCCTAAATCAAACCCTAAACCTAACCCTAACCCTAACCTTAACCTAACCCTAACCCTAACTGAAACACTAATCCTAAACCTAACCCTAACCCTAATGCTAACCCTAAACCTAATTCAAACTCAAACCCTAACCCTAATCCTAACCTGAACCCAAACCCTAACCCTAACCCTAAACCTAACCCAAAATATAACCCAAACCGAAACCCTAACCCTAACCCTAACCTTAACCCTAACCATAACCCAAACCTAAACACAAACCCTAACCCTAATCCTAACCCTAAACCTAACCCTAATCCTAGTCCTATCCCTAACCCTAACCGTAACCCTAACCTTAACCCTTACCCAAACCCAAACTCTAAACCTAACTCTAATCGGAACCCTAACCCTAACCCTAATCCTAACCCTAACCCTAACCATAACCCTAATGCAAAACCTCACCCTAACCCTAACTCTAACACAAACCCTAACCTAAACCTAACTCTAAACCAAACCCAAACCCTAACCCTAACCCTAACTCTAACCCAAACCCTAACCTAACCCTAAACCTAACCCTAACTCAAACCCTCACTCTAACACTAATCCAAACCGTAACCCTAACCCTAACCCAAACCATAACCCAAATAATAACCCTAATCCTAACCCTAACACTAACCCTCATCCTTATTCTAACCCTAACCCTAACCCAAACCCAAACCCTAATCTTAACACAAACCCTAACCCTAATCCTAACCCTAACCGAAACCCTAACCCTAACCCACACCCAAACCCTAACCCTAACCCTAATCCTAACCCTAATGCTAACCCTAAACCTAACCCTAAAACTAACCCTAGTCCTAACCCTAACCCTAACCCAAACCCTTACACTAACCCTAAGCCTAACCCTAACCCTAAATCAAACCCTAACCCTAACCCTAACCCTAACCCGAACCCAAACCCTAACCCTAACCCTAACCCTAACTGAAATACTTATCCTAAACCTAACCCTAACCCTAATGCTAACCCTAAACCTAATTCAAACTCAAACCCTAACCCTAATCCTAACCCTAAACCTAAACTTAACCCTTACGCACACCCAAACTCTAAACATAACTCTAATCGGAACCCTAACCCTAACCCTAATCCTAAGCCTAACCCTAACCATAACCCTAATCCAACACCTCACACTAACCCTAACTCTAACCCAAAGCCTAACCTAACCCTAACTCTAAAGGAAACCCAAACCGTAACACTAACCCTAACTCTAACCCAAACCCAAACCTAACCCTAAACCTAACCCTAACTCAAACCCTAACTCTAACACTAACCCAAACCCTAACCCTAACACTAACCCAAACCATAACCCAAATAATAACCCTAATCCTAACCCTAACCTTAACCCTCATCTTTATCCTAACCCTAACCCTAACCCTAATTCTAAAACTAACCCTAACCCTAACCCTAATCCTAACACAAACCCAAACCCTAATTTTAACACAAACCCTAACCCTAATCCTAACCCTAACCCTAACACTAACCGAGATTCAAACCTAACCCTAACCCAAACCCTAACCCTAACCCTAACCCTAACCCAAAACCTAACCCTAACCCTAATCCTAACCATAATGCTAACCCTAAACCTAACTCAAACTCAAACCCTAACCCTAAGCCAAACCCTAACCCAAACCCTAAACCTAACCCTAACCCTAACCCTAACCCTAACCTTAACCCTAAATCAAACCCTAACCCTAACCCTAACCCTAACCCGAACCCAAACCCTAACCCTAACCCTAATCCTAACTGAAATACTTATCCTAAACCTAACCCTAACCCTAACGCTAACCCTAAACCTAATTCAAACTCAAACCCTAACCCTATTCCTAACCCGATCCCAAACACTAACCCTAACCCTAAACCTAACCCAAAACATAACCCAAACCGAAACCCTAACCCTAAATCTAACCTTAACCCTAAACCCTAACCCTAACGCTAACCCAAACCTAAACACAAACCCTAACCCTAATCCTAACCCTAACCGTAACCCTAATCCTAGTCCTAACCCTAACCCTAACACTAACACTAACCTTAAGCCTTACCCAAACACAAACTCTAAACCTAACTCTAATCGGAACCCTAACCCAAACCCTAATCCTACCTCTAACCCTAACCATAACCCTAATCCAACACCTCACCCGAACCCTAACTCTAACCCAAACCCTAACCTAACCCTAACTGTAAACCAAACGCAAACCCTAACCCTAACCCAAACTCTAACCCAAACTCTAACCTAACCCTAAAACTAACCCTAACTCAAACCCTAACTCTAACACTAAACCAAACCCTAACACTAACCCTAACCCAAACCATAACCCAAATAATAACCCTAATCCTAACCCTAACCCTAACCCTCATCCTTATCCTAACCCTAACCCTAACCCTAACCCTAATATTAACACTAATTCTAATCCTAACCCTAACCCTAACCCAAAACCTAACCCTAACCCTAACCCTAACCCTAATCTTAACACTAACCCTAACCTTAACACTAACCCAGATGCAAACCTAACCCTAACCCAAACCCTAACCCTAACCCTAACCCTAACCCAAACCCTAACCGTAACCCTATTTCTAACCCTAATGCTAAACCTAAACCTAACTCAAACTCAAACCCTAACCCTAAGCCTAACCCTAACCCAAACGCTAACCCTAACCCTAACCCTAACCCTAACTAAAACCCTAACACTAACCCAACCCAATCGCAAACCCTAAGCCTAACCCGAAACTTAACCGAAAACCTAAACCTAAATGTAATCCTAAACCAAACCCTAACCCTAACCGTAACCCTAACCCTAACCCTAACCTTAACCCTAACCCAATCCCTAACCCTAACCCTAACCCAAAACCTAAACCCAACCGTAAACCTAACCCTAACCCTAAACCAAAAACTAACCCTAAATCTAACCCTAAGCCAAACCCTAACCCTAACCCTTAGCCTAACCCATTCCCAAACCCTAACACTAACCCTAACCCTAACCCAAACCCTAACCCTAAACCTAACCCGAACCCAAACCCAAACCCTAACCCTAATCCTAACCCTAATGCTAACCCTAAACCTAACTCAAACTCAAATCCTAATTATAACCCTAACCCTAAACCAAACCCTAACCCTAACCCTCACCTTAACCCTAACCCTAACCCTAACCCTAACCCTAACCCTAACCATAACACTAACCCTAATTCTAACTAAAACCCAAACCCTAACCCTAACCCAAACCCAAACCCTAATCTTAACACAAACCCTAACCCTAATCCTAACCCTAACCCTAACCCTAACCCAACCCCTAACCCGCACCATAACTCTAACCCAAACCCGAACCCTAACCCTAAGCCTAACCCAAATCCTTACCCTAACCCTAACCCTAACCCTAACCCAAACCCTAACCCTAACCCAAACCCTAACCCAAACCCAAACCCTAACCCTAACCCTAACGCTAACCCTAACCCTAACCCTAACCCTAACGCTAACCCTAACCATAACCCTAACCCTAAACCTAACCAAACCTAAACCCTAACCCAAACCCTAATCCTAACACTAACCCTAACACTAAACCTAACCGAAAACCTAAACCCTAACCCTACTCCTAACCCTAACCCTAACCCTAACACAAACCCTAACCCTAAACGTAACCTTAATCCAAACCCTATCCCAAACCCAAATCCACACAGAAACCATAATCTTAACACAAACCCTAACCCTAATCCTAACCCTAAACCTAACCCTAACCCAAACGCTAACCCTAACCCTAACCCTAACCCAAACCCTAACCCTAACCCAAACCCTAACCCTAATCCTAACCCTAACCCTAACCCAAACCCTAACACTAACCCTAACCCTAACCCTAACTCAAACCCTATACCTAACCCTAACCCTAACCCGAACCCAAACCCTAACCCTAACTCTAAACCTAACCCAAAACCTAAACCAAACGCCAACACTACCCATAAACCAAATCCTAAATCTAACCCTAACCCTAAACCTAATTCAAACTCTAACCCTAACCCTAACACAAACCCTAATGCTAACCCTAATTCTAACTGAAACCAAAACCCTAACACTAACCCTAACCCAAACCCTAACAATAACCCTAAACCTAAACCTAACCCCTAACCCTAAAACTAACCCTAACCCTAAACCTAACCATTACCCAAACCCTAACCCTAACCCTAAACCTAACTGAAACACTAATCCTAAACCTAACCCTAACCCTAATGCTAACCCTAAACCTAATTCAAACTCAAACCCTAACCCTAATCCTAACCCGAACCCAAACCCTAACCCTAACCCTAAACCTAACCCAAAACATAACCCAAACTGAAACCCTAACCCTAACCCTTTCCCTAACCCTAACCCTAAACCCTAACCCTAGCACTAACCCTAACCATAACCCAAACCTAAACAAAAACCCTAACCTTAATACTAATCGTAACCGTAATCCTAGTCCTAACCCTAACCCTAACCCTAACCCAAACCCTAACACTAACCTTAACCCTAACCCTAACCCTAAATCAAACCCTAAACCTAACCCTAACCCTAACCCTAACACAAACCATAACCCAAATAATAACCCTAATACTAACCCTAAACCTAACCCTCATCCTTATCCTAACCCTAACCCTAACCCTAATTCTAACCCTAACCCTATCCCTAACCCAAAACCTAACCCTAACCCTAACCCTAACCATAATCTTAACCCTAACCCTAACCCTAACACTAACCCAGATTCAAACCTAACCCTAACCCAAACCCTAAGCCTAACCCTAATCCCAACCCAAACCCTAACCTTAACCCTAATCCTAACCCTAATGCTAACCCGAAACCTAACTCAAACTCAAACCCTAACCCTAAGCCTAACCCTAAACCAAACCCTAACGCTAAGACTAACCCTAACCCTAACCCTAACTAAAACCCTAACCCTAACCCTAACCCTAACCCAAACCCTAAGCCTAACCCTAATCCTAACCCTAATGCTAACCCGAAAACTAACTCAAACTCAAACCCTAACCCTAAGCCTAACCCTAAACCAAACCTTAACCCTAACCCTAACCCTAACTAAAACCCTAACACTAACCCAACCCGCACCCAAACCCTAACCCTAACCCTAACCCTAACCCTAACACTAACCCAACCCTAACCCTAACACTAACCCAAACGCTAACCCTAACCCTAACCCAAAACCTAAACCTAACCCTAAACCTAACCCTAACCGTAACCCAATCTCTAAGCCTAACCCTAAACATTAACTTAACCCCTAACCCCTAACCCCAAACCCTAACCCAAACCCTAACACTAACCCTAACCCTAACCCTAACCCTAAACCTAAACCTAGTCCTAACACTAACCCTAACCCTAACCCTAACCCTAACCTTAACCCATACAGAAACCCAAACTCTAAACCTAACTCTAATCCGAACCCTAACCCTAACCCTAATCCTAACCCTAACCCTAACCACAACCCTAATCCAACACCTCACCCTAACCCTAACTCTAACCCAAACCCTAACCTAAACCTAACTCTAAACCAAACCCAAACCCTAACCCTAACCCTAACTCTAACCCAAACCCTAACCTAACCCTAAACCTAACCGTAACTCAATCCCTCACTCTAACACTAACCCAAACCGTAACCCTAACCCTAACCCAAACCATAACCCAAATAATAACCCTAATCCTAACCCTAACACTAACCCTCATCCTTATCCTAACCCTAACCCTAACCCTATTCCTAACCCTAATTCTAACACTAACCCTAACCCTAACCCTAACCCTAACCCTAACCCAAACCCAAACCCTAATCTTAACACAAACCCTAACCCTAATCCTAACCCTAACCCTAACCCTAACCCAAACCCTAACCCTAACCCTAACCCTAACCCAAACCCAAACCCTAATCTTAACACAAACCCTAACCCTAATCCTAACCCTAACCCTAACCCTAACCCAAACCCTAACCCTAACCCTAATCCTAACCCTAACACTAACCC
>CM069551.1:4380000-4385000 GCA_035773235.1 Eospalax fontanierii | reverse complement strand
AACCCAAAACCTAACCCTAACCCTAACCCTAACCATAATCTTAACCCTAACCCTAACCCTAACACTAACCCAGATTCAAACCTAACCCTAACCCAAACCCTAACCCTAACCCTAATCCCAACCCAAACCCTAACCTTAACCCTAATCCTAACCCTAATGCTACCCCGAAACCTAACTCAAACTCAAACCCTAACCCTAAGCCTAACCCTAACCCAAACCCTAACGCTAAGACTAACCCTAACCCTAACCCTAACTAAAACCCTAACCCTAACCCTAACCCTAACCCAAACCCTAAGCCTAACCCTAATCCTAACCCTAATGCTAACCCGAAAACTAACTCAAACTCAAACCCTAACCCTAAGCCTAACCCTAAACCAAACCTTAACCCTAACCCTAACCCTAACTAAAACCCTAACACTAACCCAACCCGCACCCAAACCCTAACCCTAACCCTAACCCTAACCCTAACACTAACCCAACCCTAACCCTAACACTAACCCAAACGCTAACCCTAAACCTAACCCAAAACCTAAACCTAACCCTAAACCTAACCCTAACCGTAACCCAATCTCTAAGCCTAACCCTAAACATTAACTTAACCCCTAACCCCTAACCCCAAACCCTAACCCAAACCCTAACACTAACCCTAACCCTAACCCTAACCCTAAACCTAAACCTAGTCCTAACACTAACCCTAACCCTAACCCTAACCCTAACCTTAACCCATACAGAAACCCAAACTCTAAACCTAACTCTAATCCGAACCCTAACCCTAACCCTAATGCTAACCCTAACCCTTAGCACAACCCTAATCCAACACCTCACCCTAACCCTAACTCTAACCCAAACCCTAACCTAAACCTAACTCTAAACCAAACCCAAACCCTAACCCTAACCCTAACTCTAACCCAAACCCTAACCTAACCCTAAACCTAACCGTAACTCAATCCCTCACGCTAACACTAACCCAAACCGCAACCCTAACCCTAACCCAAACCATAACCCAAATAATAACCCTAATCCTAACCCTAACACTAACCCTCATCCTTATCCTAACCCTAACTCTAAGCCTATTCCTAACCCTAATTCTAACTCTAACCTTAACCCAAACCCTAACCCTAACTCAAACCCTAACACAAACCCAAACCCTAATCTTAACACAAACCCTAACCCTAATCCTAACCCTAACCCTAACCCTAACCCAAACCCTAACCCTAACCCTAACCCTAACCCAAACCCAAACCCTAATCTTAACACAAACCCTAACCCTAATCCTAACCCTAACCCTAACCCTAACCCAAACCCTAACCCTAACCCTAATCCTAACCCTAACACTAACCCTCATCCTTATCCTAACCCTAACCCTAACCCTAACCCTAATGCTAAACCTAAACCTAACCCTAACACTAACCCAATTCCTAACCCTAACCATAACCCAAACTCTAACAATAACCCTAACCCTAACCCTAAATCAAACCCTAAACCTAACCCTAAACCTAACCCGAACCCAAACCCTAACCCTAACCCTAACCCTAACTGAAACACTAATCCTAAACCTAACCCGAACCCTAATGCTAACCCTAAACCTAATTCAAACTCAAACCCTAACCCTAATCCTAACCCGAACCCAAACCCTAACCCTAACCCTAAACCTAACACAAAACATAACCCAAACCGAAACCCTAACCCTAACCCTAACCCTAACCCTAAACCCTAACCCTAACACTTACCCTAATCATAACCGAAACCTAAACCCAAACCTTAACCCTAATCCTAACCCAACCCCTAACCCTAATCCTAGTCCTAACCCTAACCCTAACCCTAACCCTAACCGTAACCCTAACCTTAACCCTTACCCAAACCCAAACTCTAAACCAAACTCTAATCGGAACCCTAACCCTAACCCTAATCCTAACCTTAACCCTAACCATAACCCTAATCCAACACCTCACGCTAACCCTAACTCTAACCCAAACCCTAACCTAAACCTAACTCTAAACCAAACCCAAACCCTAACCCTAACCCTAACCCTAACCCTAACACTAACCCAACCCTAACCCTAACACTAACCCAAACGCTAACCCTAAACCTAACCCAAAACCTAAACCTAACCCTAAACCTAACCCTAACCGTAACCCAATCTCTAAGCCTAACCCTAAACATTAACTTAACCCCTAACCCCTAACCCCAAACCCTAACCCAAACCCTAACACTAACCCTAACCCTAACCCTAACCCTAAACCTAAACCTAGTCCTAACACTAACCCTAACCCTAACCCTAACCCTAACCTTAACCCATACAGAAACCCAAACTCTAAACCTAACTCTAATCCGAACCCTAACCCTAACCCTAATGCTAACCCTAACCCTAACCACAACCCTAATCCAACACCTCACCCTAACCCTAACTCTAACCCAAACCCTAACCTAAACCTAACTCTAAACCAAACCCAAACCCTAACCCTAACCCTAACTCTAACCCAAACCCTAACCTAACCCTAAACCTAACCGTAACTCAATCCCTCACGCTAACACTAACCCAAACCGTAACCCTAACCCTAACCCAAACCATAACCCAAATAATAACCCTAATCCTAACCCTAACACTAACCCTCATCCTTATCCTAACCCTAACCCTAACCCTATTCCTAACCCTAATTCTAACACTAACCCTAACCCTAACCCTAACCCTAACCCTAACCCTAACCCAAACCCAAACCCTAATCTTAACACAAACCCTAACCCTAATCCTAACCCTAACCCTAACCCTAACCCAAACCCTAACCCTAACCCTAACCCTAACCCAAACCCAAACCCTAATCTTAACACAAACCCTAACCCTAATCCTAACCCTAACCCTAACCCTAACCCAAACCCTAACCCTAACCCTAATCCTAACCCTAACACTAACCCTCATCCTTATCCTAACCCTAACCCTAACCCTAACCCTAATGCTAAACCTAAACCTAACCCTAACACTAACCCAATTCCTAACCCTAACCATAACCCAAACTCTAACAATAACCCTAACCCTAACCCTAAATCAAACCCTAAACCTAACCCTAAACCTAACCCGAACCCAAACCCTAACCCTAACCCTAACCCTAACTGAAACACTAATCCTAAACCTAACCCGAACCCTAATGCTAACCCTAAACCTAATTCAAACTCAAACCCTAACCCTAATCCTAACCCGAACCCAAACCCTAACCCTAACCCTAAACCTAACACAAAACATAACCCAAACCGAAACCCTAACCCTAACCCTAACCCTAACCCTAAACCCTAACCCTAACACTTACCCTAATCATAACCGAAACCTAAACCCAAACCTTAACCCTAATCCTAACCCAACCCCTAACCCTAATCCTAGTCCTAACCCTAACCCTAACCCTAACCCTAACCGTAACCCTAACCTTAACCCTTACCCAAACCCAAACTCTAAACCAAACTCTAATCGGAACGCTAACCCTAACCCTAATCCTAACCTTAACCCTAACCATAACCCTAATCCAACACCTCACGCTAACCCTATCTCTAACCTAAACCCTAACCTAAACCTAACTCTAAACTAAACCCAAACCCTAACCCTAACCCTAACTCTAACACAAACCCTAACCTAACCTAAAACTATCCCTAATTCAAACCCTAACTCTAACACTAACCCAAACCCTAACGCTAACCCTAACAAAAACCATAACCCAAATAATAACCCTAACCCTAACCCTAACCCAAACCCTAACCCTAACCCTAAACCTAACCCAAACCCTAACCGTAACCCTAACCCTAACCCTAATCCTAACCCTAATGCTAACCCTAAACCTAACCCTAACACTAACCCTAGTCCTAACCCTAACCCTAACCCAAACCCTAACACTAACCCTAACCCTAACCCTAACCCTAAATCAAACACTAAACCTAACCCTAAACCTAACCCGAACCCAAACTCTAACCCTAACCCTAACCCTAATCCTAGTCCTAACCCTAACCCTAACCCTAACCCTAACCTTAACCCTTACACAAACCCAAACTCTAAACCTAACTCTAATCGGAACCCTAACCCTAACCCTAACCCTAACGCTAACCCTAACCATAACCCTAACCCTAACCGTAAAGCTAAACCTAGCCATAACCCTAACCCTAACCCTAAACCTAACCAAACCTAAACCCTAACCCTAACCCTAATCCTAACCCTAACCCTGACGATAATTCTAATCCAAAACCTCACCCTAACCCTAACTCTAACCCAAAGACTAACCTAACCCTAACTCTAAACCAAACCCAAACCGTAACCCTAACCCTAACTCTAACCCAAACCGTAACCTAACCCTAAACCTAACCCTAACTCAAACCCTAACTCTAACACTAACCCAAACCCTAACCCTAACACTAACCCAAACCATAACCCAAATAATAACCCTAATCCTAACCCTAAACTTAACCCTCCTCCTTATCCTAACCCTAACCCTAAACCTAATTCTAAACCTAACCCTAACCCTAACCCTAACCATAACACAAACCCAAACCCTAATTTTAACACAAACCCTAACCCTAATCCTAACTCCAACCCTAAACCTAACCCAAACCCTAACCCTAACCCTAACCCTAACCCAAAACATAACCCTAACCCTAACCCTAACCCTAACCCTAACCCTAACCCAAACCCTAACCCTAACCCTAATCCTAATACTAATGCTAACCCTAAACCTAACCCTAACACTAACCCTAGTCCTAAACCTAACCCTAACTCAAACCCTAACACTAACCCTAACCCTAACCCTAACCCTAAATCAAACCCTAAACCTAACCCTAACCCTAACCTTAAGCCTAACCCTAACCCTAACTGAAACACTAATCCTAAACCTAACCCTAACCCTAATGCTAACCCTAAACCTACTTCAAACTCAAACCCTAACCCTAATCCTAACCCTAACCCAAACCCTAACCCTAACCCTAATCCTAACCCTAATGCTAACCCTAATCCTGACCCTAACACTATC
>CM069551.1:4370000-4377500 GCA_035773235.1 Eospalax fontanierii | reverse complement strand
ACCCTAACCCTATAACTAACCCTAACCCGAACCCAAACCCTAACCCTAACCCTAACCCTAACTGAAACACTAATCCTAAACCTAACCCTAACCCTAACGCTAACCCTAAACCTAATTCAAACTCAAACCCTAACCCTATTCCTAACCCGATCCCAAACACTAACCCTAACCCTAAACCTAACCCAAAACATAAGCCAAACCGAAACCCTAACCCTAAATCTAACCTTAACCCTAAACCCTAACCCTAACACTAACCCAAACCTAAACACAAACCCTAACACTAATCCTAACCCTAACCGTAACCCTAATCCTAGTCCTAACCCTAACCCTAACACTAACACTAACCTTAAGCCTTACCCAAACACAAACTCTAAACCTAACTCTAATCAGAACCCTAACCCAAACCCTAATCCTACCTCTAACCCTAACCATAACCCTAATCCAACACCTCACCCGAACCCTAACTCTAACCCAAACCCTAACCTAACCCTAACTGTAAACCAAACGCAAACCCTAACCTTAACCCAAACTCTAACCCAAACTCTAACCTAACCCTAAACCTAACCCTAACTCAAACCCTAACTCTAACACTAAACCAAACCCTAACACTAACCCTAACCCAAACCATAACCCAAATAATAACCCTAATCCTAACCCTAACCCTAACCCTCATCCTTATCCTAACCCTAACCCTAAACCTAAACCTAACCCTAACCCTAATTCTAACCCTAACCCTAACCCTAACCCTAACCCTTACCCTAACCCTAACCCTAACCCTAACCCTAACCCTAACCCTAATCTTAACACTAACCCTAACCTTAACACTAACCCAGATTCAAACCTAACCCTAACCCAAACCCTAACCCTAACCCTAACCCTAACCCAAACCCTAACCGTAACCCTAATTCTAACCCTAATGCTAAACCTAAACCTAACTCAAACTCAAACCCTAACCCTAAGCCTAACCCTAACCCAAACGCTAACCCTAACCCTAACCCTAAACCTAACTAAAACCCTAACACTAACCCAACCCAATCGCAAACCCTCAGCCTAACCCGAAACTGAACCGAAAACCTAAACCTAAATGTAATCCTAAACCAAACCCTAACCCTAACCCTAACCGTAACCCTAACCCTAACCCTAACCTTAACCCTAACCCAAACCCTAACCCTAACCCTAACCCAAAACCTAAACCCAACCGTAAACCTAACCCTAACCCTAAACCAAAAACTAACCCTAAATCTAACCCTAAGCCAAACCCTAACCCTAACCCTTATCCTAACCCATTCCCAAACCCTAACACTAACCCTAACCCTAACCCAAACCCTAACCCTAAACCTAACCCGAACCCAAACCCAAACCCTAACCCTAATCCTAACCCTAATGCTAACCCTAAACCTAACTCAAACTCAAATCCTAATTATAACCCTAACCCTACACCAAACCCTAACCCTAACCCTCACCTTAACCCTAACTCTAACCCTAACCCTAACCCTAACCCTAACCATAACACTAACCCTAATTCTAACTAAAACCCAAACCCTAACCCTAACCCAAACCCAAACCCTAATCTTAACACAAACCCTAACCCTAATCCTAACCCTAACCCTAACCCTAACCCAACCCCTAACCCGCACCATAACTCTAACCCAAACCCGAACCCTAACCCTAAGCCTAACCCAAATCCTTACCCTAACCCTAACCCTAACCCTAACCCAAACCCTAACCCTAACCCTAACCCTAACCCAAACCCAAACCCTAACCCTAACCCTAACGCTAACCCTAACCCTAACCCTAACCCTAACGCTAACCCTAACCATAACCCTAACCCTAAACCTAACCAAACCTAAACCCTAACCCAAACCCTAATCCTAACACTAACCCTAACACTAAACCTAACCGAAAACCTAAACCCTAACCCTACTCCTAACCCTAACCCTAACCCTAACACAAACCCTAACCCTAAACGTAACCTTAATCCAAACCCTATCCCAAACCCAAATCCACGCAGAAACCATAATCTTAACACAAACCCAAACCCTAATCCTAACCCTAAACCTAACCCTAACCCAAACGCTAACCCTAACCCTAACCCTAACCCAAACCCTAACCCTAACCCAAACCCTAACCCTAATCCTAACCCTAACCCTAACCCAAACCCTAACACTAACCCTAACCCTAACCCTAACTCAAACCCTATACCTAACCCTAACCCTAACCCGAACCCAAACCCTAACCCTAACTCTAAACCTAACCCAAAACCTAAACCAAACGCCAACACTACCCATAAACCAAATCCTAAATCTAACCCTAACCCTAAACCTAATTCAAACTCTAACCCTAACCCTAACACAAACCCTAATGCTAACCCTAATTCTAACTGTAACCAATACCCTAACACTAACCCTAACCCAAACCCTAACAATATCCCTAAACCTAAACCTAACCCCTAACCCTAAAACTAACCCTAACCCTAAACCTAGCCATTACGCAAACCCTAACCCTAACCCTAAACCTAACTGAAACACTAATCCTAAACCTAACCCTAACCCTAATGCTAACCCTAAACCTAATTCAAACTCAAACCCTAACCCTAATCCTAACCCGAACCCAAACCCTAACCCTAACCCTAAACCTAACCCAAAACATAACCCAAACCGAAACCCTAACCCTATCCCTAACCCTAACTCTAAACTGTAACCCTAACACTTACCCTAAATATAACCCAAACCTAAACCCAAACCCTAACCCTAATCCTAACCCTAACCCTAACCCTAAAACAAAACCTAACCCTAAACGTAACTTTAACCCAAACCCTAACCCTAACCCTAACCCAAACCCTAACCCTAAACCTAACCCGAACCCAAACCCAAACCCTAACCCTAATCCTAACCCTAATGCTAACCCTAAACCTAACTCAAACTCAAATCCTAATTATAACCCTAACCCTAAACCAAACCCTAACCCTAACCCTCACCTTAACCCTAACCCTAACCCTAACCCTAACCCTAACCCTAACCATAACACTAACCCTAATTCTAACTAAAACCCAAACCCTAACCCTAACCCAAACCCAAACCCTAATCTTAACACAAACCCTAACCCTAATCCTAACCCTAACCCTAACCCTAACCCAACCCCTAACCCGCACCATAACTCTAACCCAAACCCGAACCCTAACCCTAAGCCTAACCCAAATCCTTACCCTAACCCTAACCCTAACCCTAACCCAAACCCTAACCCTAACCCAAACCCTAACCCAAACCCAAACCCTAACCCTAACCCTAACGCTAACCCTAACCCTAACCCTAACCCTAACGCTAACCCTAACCATAACCCTAACCCTAAACCTAACCAAACCTAAACCCTAACCCAAACCCTAATCCTAACACTAACCCTAACACTAAACCTAACCGAAAACCTAAACCCTAACCCTACTCCTAACCCTAACCCTAACCCTAACACAAACCCTAACCCTAAACGTAACCTTAATCCAAACCCTATCCCAAACCCAAATCCACACAGAAACCATAATCTTAACACAAACCCTAACCCTAATCCTAACCCTAAACCTAACCCTAACCCAAACGCTAACCCTAACCCTAACCCTAACCCAAACCCTAACCCTAACCCAAACCCTAACCCTAATCCTAACCCTAACCCTAACCCAAACCCTAACAGTAACCCTAACCCTAACCCTAACTCAAACCCTATACCTAACCCTAACCCTAACCCGAACCCAAACCCTAACCCTAACTCTAAACCTAACCCAAAACCTAAACCAAACGCCAACACTACCCATAAACCAAATCCTAAATCTAACCCTAACCCTAAACCTAATTCAAACTCTAACCCTAACCCTAACACAAACCCTAATGCTAACCCTAATTCTAACTGAAACCAAAACCCTAACACTAACCCTAACCCAAACCCTAACAATAACCCTAAACCTAAACCTAACCCCTAACCCTAAAACTAACCCTAACCCTAAACCTAACCATTACCCAAACCCTAACCCTAACCCTAAACCTAACTGAAACACTAATCCTAAACCTAACCCTAACCCTAATGCTAACCCTAAACCTAATTCAAACTCAAACCCTAACCCTAATCCTAACCCGAACCCAAACCCTAACCCTAACCCTAAACCTAACCCAAAACATAACCCAAACTGAAACCCTAACCCTAACCCTTTCCCTAACCCTAACCCTAAACCCTAACCCTAGCACTAACCCTAACCATAACCCAAACCTAAACAAAAACCCTAACCTTAATACTAATCGTAACCGTAATCCTAGTCCTAACCCTAACCCTAACCCTAACCCAAACCCTAACACTAACCTTAACCCTAACCCTAACCCTAAATCAAACCCTAAACCTAACCCTAACCCTAACCCTAACACAAACCATAACCCAAATAATAACCCTAATACTAACCCTAAACCTAACCCTCATCCTTATCCTAACCCTAACCCTAACCCTAATTCTAACCCTAACCCTAACCCTAACCCAAAACCTAACCCTAACCCTAACCCTAACCATAATCTTAACCCTAACCCTAACCCTAACACTAACCCAGATTCAAACCTAACCCTAACCCAAACCCTAACCCTAACCCTAATCCCAACCCAAACCCTAACCTTAACCCTAATCCTAACCCTAATGCTAACCCGAAACCTAACTCAAACTCAAACCCTAACCCTAAGCCTAACCCTAAACCAAACCCTAACGCTAAGACTAACCCTAACCCTAACCCTAACTAAAACCCTAACCCTAACCCTAACCCTAACCCAAACCCTAAGCCTAACCCTAATCCTAACCCTAATGCTAACCCGGAAACTAACTCAAACTCAAACCCTAACCCTAAGCCTCACCCTAAACCAAACCTTAACCCTAACCCTAACCCTAACTAAAACGCTAACACTAACCCAACCCGCACCCAAACCCTAACCCTAACCCTAACCCTAACCCTAACACTAACCCAACCCTAACCCTAACACTAACCCAAACGCTAACCCTAACCCTAACCCAAAACCTAAACCTAACCCTAAACCTAACCCTAACCGTAACCCAATCTCTAAGCCTAACCCTAAACATTAACTTAACCCCTAACCCCTAACCCCAAACCCTAACCCAAACCCTAACACTAACCCTAACCCTAACCCTAACCCTAAACCTAAACCTAGTCCTAACACTAACCCTAACCCTAACCCTAACCCTAACCTTAACCCATACAGAAACCCAAACTCTAAACCTAACTCTAATCCGAACCCTAACCCTAACCCTAATCCTAACCCTAACCCTAACCACAACCCTAATCCAACACCTCACCCTAACCCTAACTCTAACCCAAACCCTAACCTAAACCTAACTCTAAACCAAACCCAAACCCTAACCCTAACCCTAACTCTAACCCAAACCCTAACCTAACCCTAAACCTAACCGTAACTCAATCCCTCACTCTAACACTAACCCAAACCGTAACCCTAACCCTAACCCAAACCATAACCCAAATAATAACCCTAATCCTAACCCTAACACTAACCCTCATCCTTATCCTAACCCTAACCCTAACCCTATTCCTAACCCTAATTCTAACACTAACCCTAACCCTAACCCTAACCCTAACCCTAACCCAAACCCAAACCCTAATCTTAACACAAACCCTAACCCTAATCCTAACCCTAACCCTAACCCTAACCCAAACCCTAACCCTAACCCTAACCCTAACCCAAACCCAAACCCTAATCTTAACACAAACCCTAACCCTAATCCTAACCCTAACCCTAACCCTAACCCAAACCCTAACCCTAACCCTAATCCTAACCCTAACACTAACCCTCATCCTTATCCTAACCCTAACCCTAACCCTAACCCTAATGCTAAACCTAAACCTAACCCTAACACTAACCCAATTCCTAACCCTAACCATAACCCAAACTCTAACAATAACCCTAACCCTAACCCTAAATCAAACCCTAAACCTAACCCTAACCCTAACCTTAAGCCTAACCCTAACCCTAACTGAAACACTAATCCTAAACCTAACCCGAACCCTAATGCTAACCCTAAACCTAATTCAAACTCAAACCCTAACCCTAATCCTAACCCGAACCCAAACCCTAACCCTAACCCTAAACCTAACACAAAACATAACCCAAACCGAAACCCTAACCCTAACCCTAACCCTAACCCTAAACCCTAACCCTAACACTTACCCTAATCATAACCGAAACCTAAACCCAAACCTTAACCCTAATCCTAACCCAACCCCTAACCCTAATCCTAGTCCTAACCCTAACCCTAACCCTAACCCTAACCGTAACCCTAACCTTAACCCTTACCCAAACCCAAACTCTAAACCAAACTCTAATCGGAACCCTAACCCTAACCCTAATCCTAACCTTAACCCTAACCATAACCCTAATCCAACACCTCACGCTAACCCTATCTCTAACCTAAACCCTAACCTAAACCTAACTCTAAACTAAACCCAAACCCTAACCCTAACCCTAACTCTAACACAAACCCTAACCTAACCTAAAACTATCCCTAATTCAAACCCTAACTCTAACACTAACCCAAACCCTAACGCTAACCCTAACAAAAACCATAACCCAAATAATAACCCTAACCCTAACCCTAACCCAAACCCTAACCCTAACCCTAAACCTAACCCAAACCCTAACCCTAACCCTAACCCTAACCCTAATCCTAACCCTAATGGTAACCCTAAACCTAACCCTAACACTAACCCTAGTCCTAACCCTAACCCTAACCCAAACCCTAACACTAACCCTAACCCTAACCCTAACCCTAAATCAAACCCTAAACCTAACCCTAAACCTAACCCGAACCCAAACTCTAACCCTAACCCTAACCCTAATCCTAGTCCTAACCCTAACCCTAACCCTAACCCTAACCTTAACCCTTACACAAACCCAAACTCTAAACCTAACTCTAATCGGAACCCTAACCCTAACCCTAACCCTAACGCTAACCCTAACCATAACCCTAACCCTAACCGTAAAGCTAAACCTAGCCATAACCCTAACCCTAACCCTAAACCTAACCAAACCTAAACCCTAACCCTAACCCTAATCCTAACCCTAACCCTGACGATAATTCTAATCCAAAACCTCACCCTAACCCTAACTCTAACCCAAAGACCAACCTAACCCTAACTCTAAACCAAACCCAAACCGTAACCCTAACCCTAACTCTAACCCAAACCCTAACCTAACCCTAAACCTAACCCTAACTCAAACCCTAACTCTAACACTAACCCAAACCCTAACCCTAACACTAACCCAAACCATAACCCAAATAATAACCCTAATCCTAACCCTAAACTTAACCCTCATCCTTATCCTAACCCTAACCCTAAACCTAATTCTAAACCTAACCCTAACCCTAACCCTAAACATAACACAAACCCAAACCCTAATTTTAACACAAACCCTAACCCTAATCCTAACTCCAACCCTAAACCTAACCCAA
>CM069551.1:4352500-4365000 GCA_035773235.1 Eospalax fontanierii | reverse complement strand
CCATAACCCAAACCCTAACCCTAACCCAAACCCTAACCCTAATCCTAACCCTAACCCTAACCCAAACCCTAACACTAACCCTAACCCTAACCCTAACTCAAACCCTATACCTAACCCTAACCCTAACCCGAACCCAAACCCTAACCCTAACTCTAAACCTAACCCAAAACCTAAACCAAACGCCAACACTACCCATAAACCAAATCCTAAATCTAACCCTAACCCTAAACCTAATTCAAACTCTAACCCTAACCCTAACACAAACCCTAATGCTAACCCTAATTCTAACTGAAACCAAAACCCTAACACTAACCCTAACCCAAACCCTAACAATAACCCTAAACCTAAACCTAACCCCTAACCCTAAAACTAACCCTAACCCTAAACCTAACCATTACCCAAACCCTAACCCTAACCCTAAACCTAACTGAAACACTAATCCTAAACCTAACCCTAACCCTAATGCTAACCCTAAACCTAATTCAAACTCAAACCCTAACCCTAATCCTAACCCGAACCCAAACCCTAACCCTAACCCTAAACCTAACCCAAAACATAACCCAAACTGAAACCCTAACCCTAACCCTTTCCCTAACCCTAACCCTAAACCCTAACCCTAGCACTAACCCTAACCATAACCCAAACCTAAACAAAAACCCTAACCTTAATACTAATCGTAACCGTAATCCTAGTCCTAACCCTAACCCTAACCCTAACCCAAACCCTAACACTAACCCTAACCCTAACCCTAACCCTAAATCAAACCGTAAACCTAACCCTAACCCTAACCCTAACACAAACCATAACCCAAATAATAACCCTAATACTAACCCTAAACCTAACCCTCATCCTTATCCTAACCCTAACCCTAACCCTAATTCTAACCCTAACCCTAACCCTAACCCAAAACCTAACCCTAACCCTAACCCTAAGCATAATCTTAACCCTAACCCTAACCCTAACACTAACCCAGATTCAAACCTAACCCTAACCCAAACCCTAACCCTAACCCTAATCCCAACCCAAACCCTAACCTTAACCCTAATCCTAACCCTAATGCTACCCCGAAACCTAACTCAAACTCAAACCCTAACCCTAAGCCTAACCCTAAACCAAACCCTAACGCTAAGACTAACCCTAACCCTAACCCTAACTAAAACCCTAACCCTAACCCTAACCCTAACCCAAACCCTAAGCCTAACCCTAATCCTAACCCTAATGCTAACCCGAAAACTAACTCAAACTCAAACCCTAACCCTAAGCCTAACCCTAAACCAAACCTTAACCCTAACCCTAACCCTAACTAAAACCCTAACACTAACCCAACCCGCACCCAAACCCTAACCCTAACCCTAACCCTAACCCTAACACTAACCCAACCCTAACCCTAACACTAACCCAAACGCTAACCCTAAACCTAACCCAAAACCTAAACCTAACCCTAAACCTAACCCTAACCCTAACCCAAACTCTAAGCCTAACCCTAAACATTAACTTAACCCCTAACCCCTAACCCCAAACCCTAACCCAAACCCTAACACTAACCCTAACCCTAACCCTAACCCTAAACCTAAACCTAGTCCTAACACTAACCCTAACCCTAACCCTAACCCTAACCTTAACCCATACAGAAACCCAAACTCTAAACCTAACTCTAATCCGAACCCTAACCCTAACCCTAATGCTAACCCTAACCCTAACCACAACCCTAATCCAACACCTCACCCTAACCCTAACTCTAACCCAAACCCTAACCTAAACCTAACTCTAAACCAAACCCAAACCCTAACCCTAACCCTAACTCTAACCCAAACCCTAACCTAACCCTAAACCTAACCGTAACTCAATCCCTCACGCTAACACTAACCCAAACCGTAACCCTAACCCTAACCCAAACCATAACCCAAATAATAACCCTAATCCTAACCCTAACACTAACCCTCATCCTTATCCTAACCCTAACCCTAACCCTATTCCTAACCCTAATTCTAACACTAACCCTAACCCTAACCCTAACCCTAACCCTAACCCTAACCCAAACCCAAACCCTAATCTTAACACAAACCCTAACCCTAATCCTAACCCTAACCCTAACCCTAACCCAAACCCTAACCCTAACCCTAACCCTAACCCAAACCCAAACCCTAATCTTAACACAAACCCTAACCCTAATCCTAACCCTAACCCTAACCCTAACCCAAACCCTAACCCTAACCCTAATCCTAACCCTAACACTAACCCTCATCCTTATCCTAACCCTAACCCTAACCCTAACCCTAATGCTAAACCTAAACCTAACCCTAACACTAACCCAATTCCTAACCCTAACCATAACCCAAACTCTAACAATAACCCTAACCCTAACCCTAAATCAAACCCTAAACCTAACCCTAAACCTAACCCGAACCCAAACCCTAACCCTAACCCTAACCCTAACTGAAACACTAATCCTAAACCTAACCCGAACCCTAATGCTAACCCTAAACCTAATTCAAACTCAAACCCTAACCCTAATCCTAACCCGAACCCAAACCCTAACCCTAACCCTAAACCTAACACAAAACATAACCCAAACCGAAACCCTAACCCTAACCCTAACCCTAACCCTAAACCCTAACCCTAACACTTACCCTAATCATAACCGAAACCTAAACCCAAACCTTAACCCTAATCCTAACCCAACCCCTAACCCTAATCCTAGTCCTAACCCTAACCCTAACCCTAACCCTAACCGTAACCCTAACCTTAACCCTTACCCAAACCCAAACTCTAAACCAAACTCTAATCGGAACCCTAACCCTAACCCTAATCCTAACCTTAACCCTAACCATAACCCTAATCCAACACCTCACGCTAACCCTATCTCTAACCTAAACCCTAACCTAAACCTAACTCTAAACTAAACCCAAACCCTAACCCTAACCCTAACTCTAACACAAACCCTAACCTAACCTAAAACTATCCCTAATTCAAACCCTAACTCTAACACTAACCCAAACCCTAACGCTAACCCTAACAAAAACCATAACCCAAATAATAACCCTAACCCTAACCCTAACCCAAACCCTAACCCTAACCCTAAACCTAACCCAAACCCTAACCGTAACCCTAACCCTAACCCTAATCCTAACCCTAATGCTAACCCTAAACCTAACCCTAACACTAACCCTAGTCCTAACCCTAACCCTAACCCAAACCCTAACACTAACCCTAACCCTAACCCTAACCCTAAATCAAACACTAAACCTAACCCTAAACCTAACCCGAACCCAAACTCTAACCCTAACCCTAACCCTAATCCTAGTCCTAACCCTAACCCTAACCCTAACCCTAACCTTAACCCTTACACAAACCCAAACTCTAAACCTAACTCTAATCGGAACCCTAACCCTAACCCTAACCCTAACGCTAACCCTAACCATAACCCTAACCCTAACCGTAAAGCTAAACCTAGCCATAACCCTAACCCTAACCCTAAACCTAACCAAACCTAAACCCTAACCCTAACCCTAATCCTAACCCTAACCCTGACGATAATTCTAATCCAAAACCTCACCCTAACCCTAACTCTAACCCAAAGACTAACCTAACCCTAACTCTAAACCAAACCCAAACCGTAACCCTAACCCTAACTCTAACCCAAACCCTAACCTAACCCTAAACCTAACCCTAACTCAAACCCTAACTCTAACACTAACCCAAACCCTAACCCTAACACTAACCCAAACCATAACCCAAATAATAACCCTAATCCTAACCCTAAACTTAACCCTCATCCTTATCCTAACCCTAACCCTAAACCTAATTCTAAACCTAACCCTAACCCTAACCCTAACCATAACACAAACCCAAACCCTAATTTTAACACAAACCCTAACCCTAATCCTAACTCCAACCCTAAACCTAACCCAAACCCTAACCCTAACCCTAACCCTAACCCAAAACATAACCCTAACCCTAAGCCTAACCCTAACCCTAACCCTAACCCAAACCCTAACCCTAACCCTAATCCTAATACTAATGCTAACCCTAAACCTAACCCTAACACTAACCCTAGTCCTAAACCTAACCCTAACTCAAACCCTAACACTAACCCTAACCCTAACCCTAACCCTAAATCAAACCCTAAACCTAACCCTAACCCTAACCTTAAGCCTATCCCTAACCCTAACTGAAACACTAATCCTAAACCTAACCCTAACCCTAATGCTAACCCTAAACCTACTTCAAACTCAAACCCTAACCCTAATCCTAACCCTAACCCAAACCCTAACCCTAACCCTAATCCTAACCCTAATGCTAACCCTAATCCTGACCCTAACACTATCCCTAGTCCTAACCCTAACCCTAACCCAAACCCTTACACTAACCCTAAGCCTAACCCTAACCCTAAATCAAACCCTAACCCTAACCCTAACCCTAACCCGAACCCAAACCCTAACCCTAACCCTAACCCTAACTGAAATACTTATGCTAAACCTAACCCTAACCCTAATGCTAACCCTAAACCTAATTCAAACTCAAACCCTAACCCTAATCCTAACCCTAAACCTAACCTTAACCCTTACCCAAACTCTAAACATAACTCTAATCGGAACCCTAACCCTAACACTAATCCTAACCCTAACCCTGACGATAAATCTAATCCAAAACCTCACCCTAACCCTAACTCAAACCCAAAGACTAACCTAACCCTAACTCTAAACCAAACCCAAACCGTAACCCTAACCCTAACTCTAACCCAAACCCTAACCTAACCCTAAACCTAACCCTAACTCAAACCCTAACTCTAACACTAACCCAAACCCTAACCCTAACACTAACCCAAACCATAACCCAAATAATAACCCTAATCCTAACCCTAAACTTAACCCTCATCCTTATCCTAACCCTAACCCTAAACCTAATTCTAAATCTAACCCTAACCCTAACCCTAAACCTAACACAAACCCAAACTCTAATTTTAACACAAACCCTAACCCTAATCCTAACTCCAACCCTAAACCTAACCCAAACCCTAACCCTAACCCTAACCCTAACCCAAAACATAACCCTAACCCTAACCCTAACCCTAACCTTAACCGTAACCCAAACCCAAACTCTAAACCTAACTCTAATCGGAACCCTAACCCTAAACCTAACCCTAACGCTAACCCTAACCATAACCCTAACCCTAACCGTAAAGCTAAACCTAACCATAACCCTAACCCTAACCCTAAACCTAACCAAACCTAAACCCTAACCCAAACCCTAATCCTAACCCTAAACCTAACACTAAACCTAACCGAAAACCTAAACCCTAAACCTCATCCTAACCCTAACTGTAACCCTAAAACAAAACCTAACCCTAAACGTAACTTTAACCCAAACCCTAACCCTAACTCTAAACCAAACACTAATCTGAACACAAACCCTAACCCTAAACCCAACCCTAACCAAAACCCTAACTCAGACACTAACCCAAAGCCAAACCCAAACCCAAACCCTAACCAAACCCAAACCCTAACTCTAACCCTAATCCTAAAACTAATGCTAATCCTAAACCTAACCCTAACCCTAGTCGTAACCCTAACCCTAACCCAAACCCTAACATTAACCCTAACCCTAACCCTAACCCTAAATCAAACCCTAAACCTAACCCTAACCCTAACCTTAACCTAACCCTAACCCTAACTGAAACACTAATCCTAAACCTAACCCTAACCCTAACCTTAACCCTAACCATAACCCAAACCATTACCCAAATAATAACCCTAATCCTAACCCTAACACTAACCCTCATCCTTATTCTAACCCTAACCCTAACCCAAACCCAAACCCTAATCTTAACACAAAACCTAACCCTTATCCTTACCCTAACCCAAACCCTAACCCTAACCCTAACCCTAACCCTAACCCTAACCCAAACCCTAACCCTAACCCTAATCCTAACCCTAATGCTAACCCTAAACCTAACCCTAAAACTAACCCTAGTACTAACCCTAACCCTAACCCAAACCCTTACACTAACCCTAAGCCTAACCCTAACCCTAAATCAAACCCTAACCCTAACCCTAACCCTAACCCGAACCCAAACCCTAACCCTCACCCTAACATTAACTGAAATACTTATCCTAAACCTAACCCTAACCCTAATGCTAACCCTAAACCTAATTCAAACTCAAACCCTAACCCTAATCCTAACCCTAAACCTAACCTTAACCCTTACCCACACCCAAACTCTAAACATAACTCTAATCGGAACTCTAACCCTAACCCTAATCCTAACCCTAACCCTAACCATAACCCTAATCCAACACCTCACACTAACCCTAACTCTAACCCAAAGCCTAACCTAACCCTAACTCTAAAGCAAACCCAAACCGTAACACTAACCCTAACTCTAACCCAAACCCTAACCTAACCCTAAACCTAACCCTAACTCAAACCCTAACTCTAACACTAACCCAAACCCTAACCCCAACACTAACCCAAACCATAACCCAAATAATAACCCTAATCCTAACCCTAACCTTAACCCTCATCTTTATCCTAACCCTAACCCTAACCCTAATTCTAAAACTAACCCTAAACCTAACCCTAATCCTAACACAAACCCAAACCCTAATTTTAACACAAACCCTAACCCTAATCCTAACTCCAACCCTAACCCTAACCCAAACCCTAAACCTAACCCTAACCCTAACCCTAACCCAAACCCTAACCCTAACCCTAATCCTAACCCTAATGCTAACCCTAAACCTAACCCTAACACTAACCCTAGTCCTAACCCTAACCCTAACCCAAACCCTAACACTAAACCTAACCCTAACCCTAACCCTAAATCAAACCCTAACCCTATAACTAACCCTAACCCGAACCCAAACCCTAACCCTAACCCTAACCCTAACTGAAACACTAATCCTAAACCTAACCCTAACCCTAACGCTAACCCTAAACCTAATTCAAACTCAAACCCTAACCCTATTCCTAACCCGATCCCAAACACTAACCCTAACCCTAAACCTAACCCAAAACATAAGCCAAACCGAAACCCTAACCCTAAATCTAACCTTAACCCTAAACCCTAACCCTAACACTAACCCAAACCTAAACACAAACCCTAACACTAATCCTAACCCTAACCGTAACCCTAATCCTAGTCCTAACCCTAACCCTAACACTAACACTAACCTTAAGCCTTACCCAAACACAAACTCTAAACCTAACTCTAATCAGAACCCTAACCCAAACCCTAATCCTACCTCTAACCCTAACCATAACCCTAATCCAACACCTCACCCGAACCCTAACTCTAACCCAAACCCTAACCTAACCCTAACTGTAAACCAAACGCAAACCCTAACCTTAACCCAAACTCTAACCCAAACTCTAACCTAACCCTAAACCTAACCCTAACTCAAACCCTAACTCTAACAATAAACCAAACCCTAACACTAACCCTAACCCAAACCATAACCCAAATAATAACCCTAATCCTAACCCTAACCCTAACCCTCATCCTTATCCTAACCCTAACCCTAAACCTAAACCTAACCCTAACCCTAATTCTAACCCTAACCCTAACCCTAACCCTAACCCTTACCCTAACCCTAACCCTAACCCTAACCCTAACCCTAACCCTAATCTTAACACTAACCCTAACCTTAACACTAACCCAGATTCAAACCTAACCCTAACCCAAACCCTAAACCTAACCCTAACCCTAACCCAAACCCTAACCGTAACCCTAATTCTAACCCTAATGCTAAACCTAAACCTAACTCAAACTCAAACCCTAACCCTAAGCCTAACCCTAACCCAAACGCTAACCCTAACCCTAACCCTAAACCTAACTAAAACCCTAACACTAACCCAACCCAATCGCAAACCCTCAGCCTAACCCGAAACTGAACCGAAAACCTAAACCTAAATGTAATCCTAAACCAAACCCTAACCCTAACCCTAACCGTAACCCTAACCCTAACCCTAACCTTAACCCTAACCCAAACCCTAACCCTAACCCTAACCCAAAACCTAAACCCAACCGTAAACCTAACCCTAACCCTAAACCAAAAACTAACCCTAAATCTAACCCTAAGCCAAACCCTAACCCTAACCCTTATCCTAACCCATTCCCAAACCCTAACACTAACCCTAACCCTAACCCAAACCCTAACCCTAAACCTAACCCGAACCCAAACCCAAACCCTAACCCTAATCCTAACCCTAATGCTAACCCTAAACCTAACTCAAACTCAAATCCTAATTATAACCCTAACCCTAAACCAAACCCTAACCCTAACCCTCACCTTAACCCTAACCCTAACCCTAACCCTAACCCTAACCCTAACCATAACACTAACCCTAATTCTAACTAAAACCCAAACCCTAACCCTAACCCAAACCCAAACCCTAATCTTAACACAAACCCTAACCCTAATCCTAACCCTAACCCTAACCCTAACCCAACCCCTAACCCGCACCATAACTCTACCCCAAACGCGAACCCTGACCCTAAGCCTACCCGAAATCCTTGGCCTAACCCTAACCCTAACCCTAACGCAAACCCTAACCCTAACCCTAACCCTAACCCAAACCCAAACCCTAACCCTAACCCTAACGCTAACCCTAACCCTAACCCTAACCCTAACGCTAACCCTAACCATAACCCTAACCCTAAACCTAACCAAACCTAAACCCTAACCCAAACCCTAATCCTAACACTAACCCTAACACTAAACCTAACCGAAAACCTAAACCCTAACCCTACTCCTAACCCTAACCCTAACCCTAACACAAACCCTAACCCTAAACGTAACCTTAATCCAAACCCTATCCCAAACCCAAATCCACACAGAAACCATAATCTTAACACAAACCCTAACCCTAATCCTAACCCTAAACCTAACCCTAACCCAAACGCTAACCCTAACCCTAACCCTAACCCAAACCCTAACCCTAACCCAAACCCTAACCCTAATCCTAACCCTAACCCTAACCCAAACCCTAACACTAACCCTAACCCTAACCCTAACTCAAACCCTATACCTAACCCTAACCCTAACCCGAACCCAAACCCTAACCCTAACTCTAAACCTAACCCAAAACCTAAACCAAACGCCAACACTACCCATAAACCAAATCCTAAATCTAACCCTAACCCTAAACCTAATTCAAACTCTAACCCTAACCCTAACACAAACCCTAATGCTAACCCTAATTCTAACTGAAACCAAAACCCTAACACTAACCCTAACCCAAACCCTAACAATAACCCTAAACCTAAACCTAACCGCTAACCCTAAAACTAACCCTAACCCTAAACCTAACCATTACCCAAACCCTAACCCTAACCCTAAACCTAACTGAAACACTAATCCTAAACCTAACCCTAACCCTTAAGCTAACCCTAAACCTAATTCAAACTCAAACCCTAACCCTAATCCTAACCCGAACCCAAACCCTAACCCTAACCCTAAACCTAACCCAAAACATAACCCAAACCGAAACCCTAACCCTATCCCTAACCCTAACTCTAAACTGTAACCCTAACACTTACCCTAAATATAACCCAAACCTAAACCCAAACCCTAACCCTAATCCTAACCCTAACCCTAACCCTAAAACAAAACCTAACCCTAAACGTAACTTTAACCCAAACCCTAACCCTAACCCTAAACCAAACCCTAATCTTAACACAAACCCTAACCCTAACACTAACCCTAACCCTAACCCAAACCCTAACCCTAACCCTAACCCTAACCCAAACCCAAACCCTAACCCTAAAACCCTAATCCTAAAACTAATGCTAACCCTAACCTAACCCTAAACCTAGTCGTATCCCTAACCCTAACCCAAACCCTAACACTAACCCTAACCCTAACCCTAACCCTACATCAAACCCTAAACCTAACAATAACCCTAACCTTAACCTAACCCTAACCCTAACTGAAACACTAACCCTAAACCTAACCCTAACCCTAATGCTAACCCTAAACCTAATTCAAACTCAAACCCTAACCCTAATCCTATCCCGAACCCAAACCCTAAACCTAACCCTAAACCTAACCCAAAATATAACCCAAACCGAAACCCTAACCCTAACCCTAAACCTAACCCTAAACCCTAACCCTAACACTTACCCTAACCATAACCCAAACCTAAACACAAACCCTAACCCTAATCCTAACCCTAAACCTAACCCTAATCCTAGTCCTATCCCTAACCCTAACCGTAACCCTAACACTAAACTTAACACATACCCAAACCCAAACTCTAAACCTAACTCTAATCCGAACCCTAACCCTAACCCTAATCCTAACCCTAACCCTAAACATAACCCTAATCCAACACCTCACCCTAACCCTAACTCTAACCCAAACCCTAACCTAAACCTAACTCTAAACCAAACCCAAACCCTAACCGTAACCCTATTTCTAACCCTAATGCTAAACCTAAACCTAACTCAAACTCAAACCCTAACCCTAAGCCTAACCCTAACCCAAACGCTAACCCTAACCCTAACCCTAACCCTAACTAAAACCCTAACACTAACCCAACCCAATCGCAAACCCTCAGCCTAACCCGAAACTTAAGCGAAAACCTAAACGTAAATGTAATCCTAAACCAAACCCTAACCCTAACCGTAACCCTAACCCTAACCCTAACCTTAACCCTAACCCAAACCCTAACCCTAACCCTAACCCAAAACCTAAACCCAACCGTAAACCTAACCCTAACCCTAAACCAAAAACTAACCCTAAATCTAACCCTAAGCCAAACCCTAACCCTAACCCTTATCCTAACCCATTCCCAAACCCTAACACTAACCCTAACCCTAACCCAAACCCTAACCCTAAACCTAACCCAAACCCAAACCCAAACCCTAACCCTAATCCTAACCCTAATGCTAACCCTAAACCTAACTCAAACTCAAATCCTAATTATAACCCTAACCCTAAACCAAACCCTAACCCTAACCCTCACCTTAACCCTAACCCTAACCCTAACCCTAACCCTAACCCTAACCATAACACTAACCCTAATTCTAACTAAAACCCAAACCCTAACCCTAACCCAAACCCAAACCCTAATCTTAACACAAACCCTAACCCTAATCCTAACCCTAACCCTAACCCTAACCCAACCCCTAACCCGCACCATAACTCTAACCCAAACCCGAACCCTAACCCTAAGCCTAACCCAAATCCTTACCCTAACCCTAACCCTAACCCTAACCCAAACCCTAACCCTAACCCTAACCCTAACCCAAACCCAAACCCTAACCCTAACCCTAACGCTAACCCTAACCCTAACCCTAACCCTAACGCTAACCCTAACCATAACCCTAACCCTAAACCTAACCAAACCTAAACCCTAACCCAAACCCTAATCCTAACACTAACCCTAACACTAAACCTAACCGAAAACCTAAACCCTAACCCTACTCCTAACCCTAACCCTAACCCTAACACAAACCCTAACCCTAAACGTAACCTTAATCCAAACCCTATCCCAAACCCAAATCCACACAGAAACCATAATCTTAACACAAACCCTAACCCTAATCCTAACCCTAAATCTAACCCTAACCCAAACGCTAACCCTAACCCTAACCCTAACCCAAACCCTACCCCTAACCCAAACCCTAACCCTAATCCTAACCCTAACCCTAACCCAAACCCTAACACTAACCCTAACCCTAACCCTAACTCAAACCCTATACCTAACCCTAACCCTAACCCGAACCCAAACCCTAACCCTAACTCTAAACCTAACCCAAAACCTAAACCAAACGCCAACACTACCCATAAACCAAATCCTAAATCTAACCCTAACCCTAAACCTAATTCAAACTCTAACCCTAACCCTAACACAAACCCTAATGCTAACCCTAATTCTAACTGAAACCAAAACCCTAACACTAACCCTAACCCAAACCCTAACAATAACCCTAAACCTAAACCTAACCCCTAACCCTAAAACTAACCCTAACCCTAAACCTAACCATTACCCAAACCCTAACCCTAACCCTAAACCTAACTGAAACACTAATCCTAAACCTAACCCTAACCCTAATGCTAACCCTAAACCTAATTCAAACTCAAACCCTAACCCTAATCCTAACCCGAACCCAAACCCTAACCCTAACCCTAAACCTAACCCAAAACATAACCCAAACCGAAACCCTAACCCTATCCCTAACCCTAACTCTAAACTGTAACCCTAACACTTACCCTAAATATAACCCAAACCTAAACCCAAACCCTAACCCTAATCCTAACCCTAACCCTAACCCTAAAACAAAACCTAACCCTAAACGTAACTTTAACCCAAACCCTAACCCTAACCCTAAACCAAACCCTAATCTTAACACAAACCCTAACCCTAACACTAACCCTAACCCTAACCCAAACCCTAACCCTAACCCTAACCCTAACCCAAACCCAAACCCTAACCCTAAAACCCTAATCCTAAAACTAATGCTAACACTAACCTAACCCTAAACCTAGTCGTAT
>CM069551.1:4345000-4347500 GCA_035773235.1 Eospalax fontanierii | reverse complement strand
CCTAACCCTAACCCTAACCCTAACACAAACCCAAACCCTAATTTTAACACAAACCCTAACCCTAATCCTAACTCCAACCCTAAACCTAACCCAAACCCTAACCCAAACCCTAACCCTAACCCAAAACATAACCCTAACCCTAACCCTAACCCTAACCCTAACCCTAACCCTAACCCTAACCCTAACCCAAACCCTAACCCTAACCCTAATCCTAAACCTAATGCTAACCCTAAACCTAACCCTAACACTAACCCTAGTCCTAACCCTAACCCTAACTCAAACCCTAACACTAACCCTATCCCTAACCCTAACCCTAAATCAAACCCTAAACCTAACCCTAACCCTAACCTTAAGCCTAACCCTAACCCTAACTGAAACACTAATCCTAAACCTAACCCTAACCCTAATGCTAACCCTACACCTAATTCAAACTCAAACCCTAACCCTAATCATAACCCGAACCCAAACCCTATCCCTAACCCTAAACCTAGCCCAAAACATAACCCAAACCGAAACCCTAACCCTAACCCTAACCCTAATCCTAAACTGTAACCCTAACACTTACCCTAATCATAACCCAAAACTAAACCCAAACCCTAACCCTAATCCTAACCCGAACCCTAACCCTAATCCTAGTTCTAACCCTAACCCTAACCCTAACCCTAACCTTAACCGTAACCCAAACCCAAACTCTAAACCTAACTCTAATCGGAACCCTAACCCTAAACCTAACCCTAACGCTAACCCTAACCATAACCCTAACCCTAACCGTAAAGCTAAACCTAAACATAACCCTAACCCTAACCCTAAACCTAACCAAACCTAAACCCTAACCCAAACCCTAATCCTAACCCTAACCCTAACACTAAACCTAACCGAAAACCTAAACCCTAAACCTAATCCTAACCCTAACTGTAACCCTAAAACAAAACCTAACCCTAAACGTAACTTTAACCCAAACCCTAACCCTAACTCTAAACCAAACCCTCATCTTAACACAAACCCTAACCCTAATCCTAACCCTAACCGTAACCCTAACTCAAACGTTAACCCTAACCCTAACCCTAACCCAAACCCTAACCCTAACCCTAACCCTAAACCAAACCCAAACCCTAACTCTAACCCTAATCCTAAAACTAATGCTAACCCTAAACCTAACCCTAACCCTAGTCGTAACCCTAACCCTAACCCAAACCCTAACATTAACCCTAACCCTAACCCTAACCCTAAATCAAACCCTAAACCTAACCCTAAACCTAACCCGAACCCAAACCCTAACCCTAACCCTAACCCTAACTGAAACACTAATCCTAAACCTAACCCGAACCCTAATGCTAACCCTAAACCTAATTCAAACTCAAACCCTAACCCTAATCCTAACCCGAACCCAAACCCTAACCCTAACCCTAAACCTAACACAAAACATAACCCAAACCGAAACCCTAACCCTAACCCTAACCCTAACCCTAAACCCTAACCCTAACACTTACCCTAATCATAACCGAAACCTAAACCCAAACCTTAACCCTAATCCTAACCCAACCCCTAACCCTAATCCTAGTCCTAACCCTAACCCTAACCCTAACCCTAACCGTAACCCTAACCTTAACCCTTACCCAAACCCAAACTCTAAACCAAACTCTAATCGGAACCCTAACCCTAACCCTAATCCTAACCTTAACCCTAACCATAACCCTAATCCAACACCTCACGCTAACCCTATCTCTAACCTAAACCCTAACCTAAACCTAACTCTAAACTAAACCCAAACCCTAACCCTAACCCTAACTCTAACACAAACCCTAACCTAACCTAAAACTATCCCTAATTCAAACCCTAACTCTAACACTAACCCAAACCCTAACGCTAACCCTAACAAAAACCATAACCCAAATAATAACCCTAACCCTAACCCTAACCCAAACCCTAACCCTAACCCTAAACCTAACCCAAACCCTAACCGTAACCCTAACCCTAACCCTAATCCTAACCCTAATGCTAACCCTAAACCTAACCCTAACACTAACCCTAGTCCTAACCCTAACCCTAACCCAAACCCTAACACTAACCCTAACCCTAACCCTAACCCTAAATCAAACACTAAACCTAACCCTAAACCTAACCCGAACCCAAACTCTAACCCTAACCCTAACCCTAATCCTAGTCCTAACCCTAACCCTAACCCTAACCCTAACCTTAACCCTTACACAAACCCAAACTCTAAACCTAACTCTAATCGGAACCCTAACCCTAACCCTAACCCTAACGCTAACCCTAACCATAACCCTAACCCTAACCGTAAAGCTAAACCTAGCCATAACCCTAACCCTAACCCTAAACCTAACCAAACCTAAACCCTAACCCTAACCCTAATCCTAACCCTAACACTGACGGTAATTCTAATCCAAAACCTCACCCTAACCCTCACTCTAACGCAAAGACTAACCTAACCCTACCTCTAAACCAAACCCACACCGTAAACCTAACCCTACCTCTAACC
>CM069551.1:4315000-4340000 GCA_035773235.1 Eospalax fontanierii | reverse complement strand
CTAACCATAACCCTAACCCTAAACCTAACCAAACCTAAACCCTAACCCAAACCCTAATCCTAACACTAACCCTAACACTAAACCTAACCGAAAACCTAAACCCTAACCCTACTCCTAACCCTAACCCTAACCCTAACACAAACCCTAACCCTAAACGTAACCTTAATCCAAACCCTATCCCAAACCCAAATCCACACAGAAACCATAATCTTAACACAAACCCTAACCCTAATCCTAACCCTAAACCTAACCCTAACCCAAACGCTAACCCTAACCCTAACCCTAACCCAAACCCTAACCCTAACCCAAACCCTAACCCTAATCCTAACCCTAACCCTAACCCAAACCCTAACACTAACCCTAACCCTAACCCTAACTCAAACCCTATACCTAACCCTAACCCTAACCCGAACCCAAACCCTAACCCTAACTCTAAACCTAACCCAAAACCTAAACCAAACGCCAACACTACCCATAAACCAAATCCTAAATCTAACCCTAACCCTAAACCTAATTCAAACTCTAACCCTAACCCTAACACAAACCCTAATGCTAACCCTAATTCTAACTGAAACCAAAACCCTAACACTAACCCTAACCCAAACCCTAACAATAACCCTAAACCTAAACCTAACCCCTAACCCTAAAACTAACCCTAACCCTAAACCTAACCATTACCCAAACCCTAACCCTAACCCTAAACCTAACTGAAACACTAATCCTAAACCTAACCCTAACCCTAATGCTAACCCTAAACCTAATTCAAACTCAAACCCTAACCCTAATCCTAACCCGAACCCAAACCCTAACCCTAACCCTAAACCTAACCCAAAACATAACCCAAACCGAAACCCTAACCCTATCCCTAACCCTAACTCTAAACTGTAACCCTAACACTTACCCTAAATATAACCCAAACCTAAACCCAAACCCTAACCCTAATCCTAACCCTAACCCTAACCCTAAAACAAAACCTAACCCTAAACGTAACTTTAACCCAAACCCTAACCCTAACCCTAAACCAAACCCTAATCTTAACACAAACCCTAACCCTAACACTAACCCTAACCCTAACCCAAACCCTAACCCTAACCCTAACCCTAACCCAAACCCAAACCCTAACCATAAAACCCTAATCCTAAAACTAATGCTAACCCTAACCTAACCCTAAACCTAGTCGTATCCCTAACCCTAACCCAAACCCTAACACTAACCCTAACCCTAACCCTAACCCTACATCAAACCCTAAACCTAACAATAACCCTAACCTTAACCTAACCCTAACCCTAACTGAAACACTAACCCTAAACCTAACCCTAACCCTAATGCTAACCCTAAACCTAATTCAAACTCAAACCCTAACCCTAATCCTATCCCGAACCCAAACCCTAAACCTAACCCTAAACCTAACCCAAAATATAACCCAAACCGAAACCCTAACCCTAACCCTAAACCTAACCCTAAACCCTAACCCTAACACTTACCCTAACCATAACCCAAACCTAAACACAAACCCTAACCCTAATCCTAACCCTAAACCTAACCCTAATCCTAGTCCTATCCCTAACCCTAACCGTAACCCTAACACTAAACTTAACACATACCCAAACCCAAACTCTAAACCTAACTCTAATCCGAACCCTAACCCTAACCCTAATCCTAACCCTAACCCTAAACATAACCCTAATCCAACACCTCACCCTAACCCTAACTCTAACCCAAACCCTAACCTAAACCTAACTCTAAACCAAACCCAAACCCTAACCGTAACCCTATTTCTAACCCTAATGCTAAACCTAAACCTAACTCAAACTCAAACCCTAACCCTAAGCCTAACCCTAACCCAAACGCTAACCCTAACCCTAACCCTAACCCTAACTAAAACCCTAACACTAACCCAACCCAATCGCAAACCCTCAGCCTAACCCGAAACTTAACCGAAAACCTAAACCTAAATGTAATCCTAAACCAAACCCTAACCCTAACCGTAACCCTAACCCTAACCCTAACCTTAACCCTAACCCAAACCCTAACCCTAACCCTAACCCAAAACCTAAACCCAACCGTAAACCTAACCCTAACCCTAAACCAAAAACTAACCCTAAATCTAACCCTAAGCCAAACCCTAACCCTAACCCTTATCCTAACCCATTCCCAAACCCTAACACTAACCCTAACCCTAACCCAAACCCTAACCCTAAACCTAACCCAAACCCAAACCCAAACCCTAACCCTAATCCTAACCCTAATGCTAACCCTAAACCTAACTCAAACTCAAATCCTAATTATAACCCTAACCCTAAACCAAACCCTAACCCTAACCCTCACCTTAACCCTAACCCTAACCCTAACCCTAACCCTAACCCTAACCATAACACTAACCCTAATTCTAACTAAAACCCAAACCCTAACCCTAACCCAAACCCAAACCCTAATCTTAACACAAACCCTAACCCTAATCCTAACCCTAACCCTAACCCTAACCCAACCCCTAACCCGCACCATAACTCTAACCCAAACCCGAACCCTAACCCTAAGCCTAACCCAAATCCTTACCCTAACCCTAACCCTAACCCTAACCCAAACCCTAACCCTAACCCTAACCCTAACCCAAACCCAAACCCTAACCCTAACCCTAACGCTAACCCTAACCCTAACCCTAACCCTAACGCTAACCCTAACCATAACCCTAACCCTAAACCTAACCAAACCTAAACCCTAACCCAAACCCTAATCCTAACACTAACCCTAACACTAAACCTAACCGAAAACCTAAACCCTAACCCTACTCCTAACCCTAACCCTAACCCTAACACAAACCCTAACCCTAAACGTAACCTTAATCCAAACCCTATCCCAAACCCAAATCCACACAGAAACCATAATCTTAACACAAACCCTAACCCTAATCCTAACCCTAAACCTAACCCTAACCCAAACGCTAACCCTAACCCTAACCCTAACCCAAACCCTACCCCTAACCCAAACCCTAACCCTAATCCTAACCCTAACCCTAACCCAAACCCTAACACTAACCCTAACCCTAACCCTAACTCAAACCCTATACCTAACCCTAACCCTAACCCGAACCCAAACCCTAACCCTAACTCTAAACCTAACCCAAAACCTAAACCAAACGCCAACACTACCCATAAACCAAATCCTAAATCTAACCCTAACCCTAAACCTAATTCAAACTCTAACCCTAACCCTAACACAAACCCTAATGCTAACCCTAATTCTAACTGAAACCAAAACCCTAACACTAACCCTAACCCAAACCCTAACAATAACCCTAAACCTAAACCTAACCCCTAACCCTAAAACTAACCCTAACCCTAAACCTAACCATTACCCAAACCCTAACCCTAACCCTAAACCTAACTGAAACACTAATCCTAAACCTAACCCTAACCCTAATGCTAACCCTAAACCTAATTCAAACTCAAACCCTAACCCTAATCCTAACCCGAACCCAAACCCTAACCCTAACCCTAAACCTAACCCAAAACATAACCCAAACCGAAACCCTAACCCTATCCCTAACCCTAACTCTAAACTGTAACCCTAACACTTACCCTAAATATAACCCAAACCTAAACCCAAACCCTAACCCTAATCCTAACCCTAACCCTAACCCTAAAACAAAACCTAACCCTAAACGTAACTTTAACCCAAACCCTAACCCTAACCCTAAACCAAACCCTAATCTTAACACAAACCCTAACCCTAACACTAACCCTAACCCTAACCCAAACCCTAACCCTAACCCTAACCCTAACCCAAACCCAAACCCTAACCCTAAAACCCTAATCCTAAAACTAATGCTAACACTAACCTAACCCTAAACCTAGTCGTATCCCTAACCCTAACCCAAACCCTAACACTAACCCTAACCCTAACCCTAACCCTACATCAAACCCTAAACCTAACAATAACCCTAACCTTAACCTAACCCTAACCCTAACTGAAACACTAACCCTAAACCTAACCCTAACCCTAATGCTAACCCTAAACCTAATTCAAACTCAAACCCTAACCCTAATCCTATCCCGAACCCAAACCCTAAACCTAACCCTAAACCTAACCCAAAATATAACCCAAACCCAAACCCTAACCCTAACCCTAAACCTAACCCTAAACCCTAACCCTAACACTTACCCTAACCATAACCCAAACCTAAACACAAACCCTAACCCTAATCCTAACCCTAAACCTAACCCTAATCCTAGTCCTATCCCTAACCCTAACCGTAACCCTAACACTAAACTTAACATATACCCAAACCCAAACTCTAAACCTAACTCTAATCCGAACCCTAACCCTAACCCTAATCCTAACCCTAACCCTAAACATAACCCTAATCCAACACCTCACCCTAACCCTAACTCTAACCCAAACCCTAACCTAAACCTAACTCTAAACCAAACCCAAACCCTAACCCTAACCCTAACTCTAACCCAAACCCTAACCTAACCCTAAACCTAACCATAACTCAAACCCTCACTCTAACACTAACCCAAACCGTAACCCTAACCCTAACCCAAACCATAACCCAAATAATAACCCTAATCCTAACCCTAACACTAACCTCATCCTTATCCTAACCCTAACCCTAACCCTAACCCTAATTCTAACACTAACCCTAAACCTACCCCTTACCCTAACCCTAACCCAAACTCAAACCCTAATCTTACCAAAAACCCTAACCCTAATCCTAACCCTAACCCTAACCCTAACCCAAACCCTAACCCTAACCCTAATCCTAACCCTAAAACTAACCCTCATCCTTATCCTAACCCTAACCCTAACCCTAATGCTAACCCTAAACCTAACCCTAACACTAACCCTATTCCTAACCCTAACCCTAACCCAAACTCTAACAATAACCCTAACCCTAAACCTAAATCAAACCCTAAACCTAACCCTAAACCTAACCCGAACCCAAACCCTAACCCTAACCCTAACCCAACCCTAACTGAAACACTAATCCTAAACCTAACCCGAACCCTAATGCTAACCCTAAACCTAATTCAAACTCAAACCCTAACCCTAATCCTAACCCTAACCCTAACCCTAACTCAAACCCTAACCCTAACCCTAATCCTAACCCTAACACTAACCCTCATCCTTATCCTAACCCTAACCCTAACCCTAATGCTAACCCAAAACCTAACCCTAACACTAACCCTATTCCTAACCCTAACCCTAACCCAAACTCTAACAATAACCCTAACCCTAAACCTAAATCAAACCCTAAACCTAACCCTAAACCTAACCCGAACCCAAACCCTAACCCTAACCCTAACCCAACCCTACCTGAAACACTAATCCTAAACCTAACCCGAACCCTAATCCTAACCCTAAACCTAATTCAAACTCAAACCCTAACCCTAATCCTAACCCGAACCCAAACCCTAACCCTAACCCTAAACCTAACACAAAACATAACCCAAACCGAAACCCTAACCCTAACCCTAACCCTAACCCTAAACCCTAACCCTAACACTTACCCTAATCATAACCGAAACCTAAACCCAAAACCTAACCCTAATCCTAACCCTAACCCTAACCCTAACCCTAACCCTAAAACTAACCCTCATCCTTATCCTAACCCTAACCCTAACCCTAATGCTAACCCTAAACCTAACCCTAACACTAACCCTATTCCTAACCCTAACCCTAACCCAAACTCTAACAATAACCCTAACCCTAAACCTAAATCAAACCCTAAACCTAACCCTAAACCTAACCCGAACCCAAACCCTAACCCTAACCCTAACCAAACCCTAACTGAAACACTAATCCTAAACCTAACCCGAACCCTAATGCTAACCCTAAACCTAATTCAAACTCAAACCCTAACCCTAATCCTAACCCTAACCCTAACCCTAACTCAAACCCTAACCCTAACCCTAATCCTAACCCTAACACTAACCCTCATCCTTATCCTAACCCTAACCCTAACCCTAATGCTAACCCTAAACCTAATCCTAACACTAACCCTATTCCTAACCCTAACCCTAAACCTAAATCAAACCCTAAACCTAACCCTAAACCTTACCCGAACCCAAACCCTAACCCTAACCCTAACCCAACCCTACCTGAAACACTAATCCTAAACCTAACCCGAACCCTAATCCTAACCCTAAACCTAATTCAAACTCAAACCCTAACCCTAATCCTAACCCGAACCCAAACCCTAACCCTAACCCTAAATCTAACACAAAACATAACCCAAACCGAAACCCTAACCCTAACCCTAACCCTAACCCTAAACCCTAACCCTAACACTTACCCTAATCATAACCGAAACCTAAACCCAAAACCTAACCCTAATCCTAACCCTAACCCTAACCCTAATCCTAGTCCTAACCCTAACCCTAACCCTAACCCTAACCGTAACCCTAACCTTAACCCTTACCCAAACCCAAACTCTAAACCAAACTCTAATCGGAACCCTAACCCTAACCCTCATCCTTATCCTAACCCTAACCCTAAACCTAAACCTAACCCTAACCCTAATTCTAACCCTAACCCTAACCCTAACCCTAACCCTTACCCTAACCCTAACCCTAACCCTAACCCTAACCCTAACCCTAATCTTAACACTAACCCTAACCTTAACACTAACCCAGATTCAAACCTAACCCTAACCCTAACCCAAACCCTAACACTAACCCTAACCCTAACCCTAACCCTAAATCAAACCCTAAACCTAACCCTAAACCTAACCCGAACCCAAACTCTAAACCTAACCCTAACCCTAATCCTAGTCCTAACCCTAACCCTAACCCTAACCCTAACCTTAACCCTTACCCAAACCCAAACTCTAAACCTAACTCTAATCGGAACCCTAACCCTAACCCTAACCCTAACGCTAACCCTAACCATAACCCTAACCCTAACCGTAAAGCTAAACCTAGCCATAACCCTAACCCTAACCCTAAACCTAACCAAACCTAAACCATAACCCAAACCCTAATCCTAACCCTAACCCTAACACTAAACCTAACCGAAAACCTAAACCTTAAACCTAATCCTAACCCTAAACCTAACCCTAAAACAAAACCTAACCCTAAAGGTAACTTTAACCCAAACCCTAACCCTAACCCTAAACCAAACCCTAATCTTAACACAAACCCTAACCCTAATCCTAACCCTAACCGTAACCCTAACTAAAACGTTAACCCTAACCCTAACCCTAACCCAAACCCTAACCCTAACCCTAACCCTAACCCAAACCCAAACCCTAACCCTAACCCTAATCCTAAAACTAATGCTAACCCTAAACCTAACCCTAACCCTAGTCGTAACCCTAACCCTAACCCAAACCCTAACACTAACCCTAACCCTAACCCTAACCCTAACCCTATATCAAACCCTAAACCTAACCCTAACCCTAACCTTAACCTAACTCTAACCCTAACTGAAACACTAATCCTAACCCGAACCCAAACCCTAACCCTAACCCTAAACCTAACCCAAAATATAACCCAAACCGAAACCCTAACCCGAACCCTAAACCGAACCCTAAACCCTAACCCTAACACTTACCCTAACCATAACCCAAACCTAAACAAAAACCCTAACCCTAATCCTAACCCTAAACCTAAACCTAACCCTAATCCTAGTCCTATCCCTAACCCTAAACGTAACCCTAACCCTAACCTTAACCCTTACCCAAACCCAAACTCTAAACCTAACTCTAATCGGAACCCTAACCCTAACCCTAATCCTAACCCTAACCCTAACCATAACCCTAATCCAACACCTCACCCTAACTCTAACTCTAACCCAAACCCTAACCTAAACCTAACTCTAAAACAAACCCAAACCCTAACCCTAACCTTAACTCTAACCCAAACCCTAAACTATCTCTAAACCTAACCCTAACTCAAACCCTCACTCTAACACTAACCCAAACCGTAACCCTAACCCTAACCCAAACCATAACCCAAATAATAACCCTAATCCTAACACTAACACTAAGCCTAATCCTTATCCTAACACTAACCCTAACCCTAACCCTAACCCTAATTCTAACCCTAACCCTAACCCTAACCCTAACCCTAACCCAAACCCAAACCCTAATCTTAACACAAACCCTAACACTAACCCTAACCCTAACCCTAACCCTAATTCTAACCCTAACCCTAACCCTAACCCTAACCCAAACCCTAACCCTAACCCTAATCCTAACCCTAATGCTAACCCTAATCCTAACCCTAACACTATCCCTAGTCCTAACCCTAACCCTAACCCAAACCCTTACACTAACCCTAAGCCTAACCCTAACCCTAAATCAAACCCTAACCCTAACCCTAACCCTAACTCGAACCCAAACCCTAACCCTAACCCTCACCCTAACTGAAATACTTATGCTAAACCTAACCCTAACCCTAATGCTAACCCTAAACCTAATTCAAACTCAAGTCCTAACCCTAATCCTAACCCTAAACCTAACCTTAACCCTTACCCAAGCTCTAAACATAGCTCTAATCGGAACCCTAACCCTAACCCTAATCCTAACCCTACCCTAACGATAAATCTAATCCAAAACCTCACCCTAACGCTAACTCTAACCCAAAGCCTAACCTAACCCTAACTCTAAACCAAACCCAAACCGTAACCCTAACCCTAACTCTAACCCAAAACCTAACCTAACCCTAAACCTAACCCTAACTCAAACCCTAACTCTAACACTAACCCAAACCCTAACCCTAACACTAACCCAAACCATAACCCAAATAATAACCCTAATCCTAACCCTAACCTTAACCCTCATCCTTATCCTAACCCTAACCCTAACCCTAATCCTAAACCTCACCCTAACCATACCCCTACCCCTAACACAAACCCAAACCCTAATTTTAACACAAACCCTAACCCTAATCCTAACTCCAGCCCTAAACCTAACCCAAACCCTAACCCAAACCCTAACCCTAACCCAAAACATAACCCTAACCCTAACCCTAACCCTAACCCTAACCCTAACCCTAACCCTAACCCTAACCCAAACCCTAACCCTAACCCTAATCCTAAACCTAATGCTAACCCTAAACCTAACCCTAACACTAACCCTAGTCCTAACCCTAACCCTAACTCAAACCCTAACACTAACCCTATCCCTAACCCTAACCCTAAATCAAACCCTAAACCTAACCCTAACCCTAACCTTAAGCCTAACCCTAACCCTAACTGAAACACTAATCCTAAACCTAACCCTAACCCTAATGCTAACCCTACACCTAATTCAAACTCAAACCCTAACCCTAATCATAACCCGAACCCAAACCCTATCCCTAACCCTAAACCTAGCCCAAAACATAACCCAAACCGAAACCCTAACCCTAACCCTAACCCTAATCCTACACCGTAACCCTAACACTTACCCTAATCATAACCCAAAACTAAACCCAAACCCTCACCCTAATCCTAACCCGCACCCTAACCCTAATCCTAGTTCTAACCCTAACCCTAACCCTAACCCTAACCTTAACCGTAACCCAAACCCAAACTCTAAACCTAACTCTAATCGGAACCCTAACCCTAAACCTAACCCTAACGCTAACCCTAACCATAACCCTAACCCTAACCGTAAAGCTAAACCTAAACATAACCCTAACCCTAACCCTAAACCTAACCAAACCTAAACCCTAACCCAAACCCTAATCCTAACCCTAACCCTAACACTAAACCTAACCGAAAACCTAAACCCTAAACCTAATCCTAACCCTAACTGTAACCCTAAAACAAAACCTAACCCTAAACGTAACTTTAACCCAAACCCTAACCCTAACTCTAAACCAAACCCTCATCTTAACACAAACCCTAACCCTAATCCTAACCCTAACCGTAACCCTAACTCAAACGTTAACCCTAACCCTAACCCTAACCCAAACCCTAACCCTAACCCTAACCCTAAACCAAACCCAAACCCTAACTCTAACCCTAATCCTAAAACTAATGCTAACCCTAAACCTAACCCTAACCCTAGTCGTAACTCTAACCCTAACCCAAACCCTAACATTAACCCTAACCCTAACCCCAACCGTAAATCAAACCCTAAACCTAACCCTAACCCTAACCTTAACCTAACCCTAACCCTAACTGAAACACTAATCCTAAACCTAACCCTAACCCTAATGCTAACCCTAAACCTAATTCAAACTCAAACCCTAACCCTAATCCTAACCTGAACCCAAACGCTAACCCTAACCCTAAACCTAACCCAAAATATAACCCAAACCGAAACCCTAACCCTAACCCTAACCTTAACCCTAACCATAACCCAAACCTAAACACAAACCCTAACCCTAATCCTAACCCTAAACCTAACCCTAATCCTAGTCCTATCCCTAACCCTAACCGTAACACTAACCTTAACCCTTACCCAAACCCAAACTCTAAACCTATCTCTAATCGGAACCCTAACCCTAACCCTAATCCTAACCCTAACCCTAACCATAACCCTAATGCAAAACCTCACCCTAACCCTAACTCTAACACAAACGCTAACCTAAACCTAACTCTAAACCAAACCCAAACCCTAACCCTAACCCTAACTCTAACCCAAACCCTAACCTAACCCTAAACCTAACCCTAACTCAAACCCTCACTCTAACACTAATCCAAACCGTAACCCTAACCCTAACCCAAACCATAATCCAAATAATAACCCTAATCCTAACCCTAACACTAACCCTCATCCTTATTCTAACCCTAACCCTAACCCAAACCCAAACCCTAATCTTAACACAAACCCTAACCCTAATCCTAACCCTAACCGAAACCCTAACCCTAACCCTAACCCTAACCCTAACCCTAACCCAAACCCTAACTCTAACCCTAATCCTAACCCTAATGCTAACCCTAAACCTAACCCTAAAACTAACCCTAGTCCTAACCCTAACCCTAACCCAAACCCTTACACTAACCCTAAGCCTAACCCTAACCCTAAATCAAACCCTAACCCTAACCCTAACCCTAACCCGAACCCAAACCCTAACCCTAACCCTAACCCTAACTGAAATACTTATTCTAAACCTAACCCTAACCCTAATGCTAACCCTAAACCTAATTCAAACTCAAACCCTAACCCTAATCCTAACCCTAAACCTAACCTTAACCCTTACGCACACCCAAACTCTAAACATAACTCTAATCGGAACCCTAACCCTAACCCTAATCCTAAGCCTAACCCTAACCATAACCCTAATCCAACACCTCACACTAACCCTAACTCTAACCCAAAGCCTAACCTAACCCTAACTCTAAAGGAAACCCAAACCGGAACACTAACCCTAACTCTAACCCAAACCCTAACCTAACCCTAACCCTACCCCTAACTCAAACCCTAGCTCTAACACTAACCCAAACCCTAACCCTAACACTAACCCAAACCATAACCCAAATAATAACCCTAATCCTAACCCTAACCTTAACCCTCATCTTTATCCTAACCCTAACCCTAACCCTAATTCTAAAACTAACCCTAACCCTAACCCTAATCCTAACACAAACCCAAACCCTAATTTTAACACAAACCCTAACCCTAATCCTAACCCTAACCCTAACACTAACCGAGATTCAAACCTAACCCTAACCCAAACCCTAACCCTAACCCTAACCCTAACCCAAAACCTAACCCTAACCCTAATCCTAACCATAATGCTAACCCTAAACCTAACTCAAACTCAAACCCTAACCCTAAGCCAAACCCTAACCCAAACCCTAAACCTAACCCTAACCCTAACCCTAACCCTAAACTTAACCCTAAATCAAACCCTAACCCTAACCCTAACCCGAACCCAAACCCTAACCCTAACCCTAATCCTAACTGAAATACTTATCCTAAACCTAACCCTAACCCTAACGCTAACCCTAAACCTAATTCAAACTCAAACCCTAACCCTATTCCTAACCCGATCCCAAACACTAACCCTAACCCTAAACCTAACCCAAAACATAACCCAAACCGAAACCCTAACCCTAAATCTAACCTTAACCCTAAACCCTAACCCTAACGCTAACCCAAACCTAAACACAAACCCTAACCCTAATCCTAACCCTAACCGGAACCCTAATCCTAGTCCTAACCCTAACCCTAACACTAACACTAACCTTAAGCCTTACCCAAACACAAACTCTAAACCTAACTCTAATCGGAACCCTAACCCAAACCCTAATCCTACCTCTAATCCTAACCATAACCCTAATCCAACACCTCACCCGAACCCTAACTCTAACCCAAACCCTAACCTAACCCTAACTGTAAACCAAACGCAAACCCTAACCCTAACCCAAACTCTAACCCAAACTCTAACCTAACCCTAAACCTAACCCTAACTCAAACCCTAACTCTAACACTAAACCAAACCCTAACACTAACTCTAACCCAAACCATAACCCAAATAATAACCCTAATCCTAACCCTAACCCTAACCCTCATCCTTATCCTAACCCTAACCCTAACCCTAACCCTAATATTAACACTAATTCTAATCCTAACCCTAACCCTAACCCAAAACCTAACCCTAACCCTAACCCTAACCCTAATCTTAACACTAACCCTAACCTTAACACTAACCCAGATGCAAACCTAACCCTAACCCAAACCCTAACCCTAACCCTAACCCTAACCCAAACCCTAACCGTAACCCTATTTCTAACCCTAATGCTAAACCTAAACCTAATTCAAACTCAAACCCTAACCCTAAGCCTAACCCTAACCCAAACGCTAACCCTAACCCTAAACCTAACCCTAACTAAAACCCTAACACTAACCCAACCCAATCGCAAACCCTAAGCCTAACCCGAAACTTAACCGAAAACCTAAACCTAAATGTAATCCTAAACCAAACCATAACCCTAACCGTAACCCTAACCCTAACCCTAACCTTAACCCTAACCCAAACCCTAACCCTAACCCTAACCCTAACCCAAAACCTAAACCCAACCGTAAACCTAACCCTAACCCTAAACCAAAAACTAACCCTAAATCTAACCCTAAGCCAAACCCTAACCCTAACCCTTATCCTAACCCATTCCCATACCCTAACACTAACCCTAACCCTAACCCAAACCCTAACCCTAAACCTAACCCGAACCCAAACCCAAACCCTAACCCTAATCCTAACCCTAATGCTAACCCTAAACCTAACTCAAACTCAAATCCTAATTATAACCCTAACCCTAAACCAAACCCTAACCCTAACCCTCACCTTAACCCTAACCCTAACCCTAACCCTAACCCTAACCCTAACCATAACACTAACCCTAATTCTAACTAAAACCCAAACCCTAACCCTAACCCAAACCCAAACCCTAATCTTAACACAAACCCTAACCCTAATCCTAACCCTAACCCTAACCCTAACCCAACCCCTAACCCGCACCATAACTCTAACCCAAACCCGAACCCTAACCCTAAGCCTAACCCAAATCCTTACCCTAACCCTAACCCTAACCCTAACCCAAACCCTAACCCTAACCCAAACCCTAACCCAAACCCAAACCCTAACCCTAACCCTAACGCTAACTCTAACCCTAACCCTAACCCTAACGCTAACCCTAACCATAACCCTAACCCTAAACCTAACCAAACCTAAACCCTAACCCAAACCCTAATCCTAACACTAACCCTAACACTAACCCTAACCGAAAACCTAAACCCTAACCCTACTCCTAACCCTAACCCTAACCCTAACACAAACCCTAACCCTAAACGTAACCTTAATCCAAACCCTATCCGAAAACCAAATCCACACAGAAACCATAATCTTAACACAAACCCTAACCCTAATCCTAACCCTAAACCTAACCCTAACCCAAACGCTAACCCTAACCCTAACCCTAACCCAAACCCTAACCCTAACCCAAACCCTAACCCTAATCCTAACCCTAACCCTAACCCAAACCCTAACACTATCCCTAACCCTAACCCTAACTCAAACCCTATACCTAACCCTAACCCTAACCCGAACCCAAACCCTAACCCTAACCCTAACCCTAACCCAAAACCTAAACCCAACCGTAAACCTAACCCTAACCCTAAACCAAAAACTAACCCTAAATCTAACCCTAAGCCAAACCCTAACCCTAACCCTTATCCTAACCCATTCCCATACCCTAACACTAACCCTAACCCTAACCCAAACCCTAACCCTAAACCTAACCCGAACCCAAACCCAAACCCTAACCCTAATCCTAACCCTAATGCTAACCCTAAACCTAACTCAAACTCAAATCCTAATTATAACCCTAACCCTAAACCAAACCCTAACCCTAACCCTCACCTTAACCCTAACCCTAACCCTAACCCTAACCCTAACCCTAACCATAACACTAACCCTAATTCTAACTAAAACCCAAACCCTAACCCTAACCCAAACCCAAACCCTAATCTTAACACAAACCCTAACCCTAATCCTAACCCTAACCCTAACCCTAACCCAACCCCTAACCCGCACCATAACTCTAACCCAAACCCGAACCCTAACCCTAAGCCTAACCCAAATCCTTACCCTAACCCTAACCCTAACCCTAACCCAAACCCTAACCCTAACCCAAACCCTAACCCAAACCCAAACCCTAACCCTAACCCTAACGCTAACTCTAACCCTAACCCTAACCCTAACGCTAACCCTAACCATAACCCTAACCCTAAACCTAACCAAACCTAAACCCTAACCCAATCCCTAATCCTAACACTAACCCTAACACTAACCCTAACCGAAAACCTAAACCCTAACCCTACTCCTAACCCTAACCCTAACCCTAACACAAACCCTAACCCTAAACGTAACCTTAATCCAAACCCTATCCGAAAACCAAATCCACACAGAAACCATAATCTTAACACAAACCCTAACCCTAATCCTAACCCTAAACCTAACCCTAACCCAAACGCTAACCCTAACCCTAACCCTAACCCAAACCCTAACCCTAACCCAAACCCTAACCCTAATCCTAACCCTAACCCTAACCCAAACCCTAACACTATCCCTAACCCTAACCCTAACTCAAACCCTATACCTAACCCTAACCCTAACCCGAACCCAAACCCTAACCCTAACTCTAAACCTAACCCAAAACCTAAACCAAACGCCAACACTACCCATAAACCAAATCCTAAATCTAACCCTAACCCTAAACCTAATTCAAACTCTAACCCTAACCCTAACACAAACCCTAATGCTAACCCTAATTCTAACTGAAACCAAAACCCTAACACTAACCCTAACCCAAACCCTAACAATAACCCTAAACCTAAACCTAACCCCTAACCCTAAAACTAACCCTAACCCTAAACCTAACCATTACCCAAACCCTAACCCTAACCCTAAACCTAACTGAAACACTAATCCTAAACCTAACCCTAACCCTAATGCTAACCCTAAACCTAATTCAAACTCAAACCCTAACCCTAATCCTAACCCGAACCCAAACCCTAACCCTAACCCTAAACCTAACCCAAAACATAACCCAAACTGAAACCCTAACCCTAACCCTTTCCCTAACCCTAACCCTAAACCCTAACCCTAGCACTAACCCTAACCATAACCCAAACCTAAACAAAAACCCTAACCTTAATCCTAATCGTAACCGTAATCCTAGTCCTAAACCTAACCCTAACCCTAACCCAAACCCTAACACTAACCCTAACCCTAACCCTAACCCTAAATCAAACCCTAAACCTAACCCTAACCCTAACCCTAACACAAACCATAACCCAAATAATAACCCTAATACTAACCCTAAACTTAACCCTCATCCTTATCCTAACCCTAACCCTAACCCTAATTCTAACCCTAAACCTAACCCTAACCCAAAACCTAACCCTAACCCTAACCCTAACCATTATCTTAACCCTAACCCTAACCCTAACACTAACCCAGATTCAAACCTAACCCTAACCCAAACCCTAACCCTAACCCTAATCCCAACCCAAACCCTAACCTTAACCCTAATCCTAACCCTAATGCTAACCCGAAACCTAACTCAAACTCAAACCCTAACCCTAAGCCTAACCCTAAACCAAACCCTAACGCTAAGCCTAACCCTAACCCTAACCCTAACTAAAACCCTAACCCTAACCCTAACCCTAACCCAAACCCTAAGCCTAACCCTAATCCTAACCCTAATGCTAACCCGAAAACTAACTCAAACTCAAACCCTAACCCTAAGCCTAACCCTAAACCAAACCTTAGCCCTAGCCCTAACCCTAACTAAAACCCTAACTCTAACCCAACCCGCACCCAAACCCTAACCCTAACCCTAACCCTAACCCTAACACTAACCCAACCCTAACCCTAACACTAACCCAAACGCTAACCCTAACCCTAACCCAAAACCTAAACCTAACCCTAAACCTAACCCTAACCGTAACCCAATCTCTAAGCCTAACCCTAAACATTAACTTAACCTCTAACCCCTAACCCCAAACCCTAACCCAAACCCTAACACTAATCCTAACCCTAACCCTAAACCTAAACCTAGTCCTAACACTAACCCTAAACCTAACCCTAACCCTAACCTTAACCCATACCCAAACCCAAACTCTAAACCTAACTCTAATCCGAACCCTAACCCTAACCCTAATCCTAACCCTAACCCTAACCACAACCCTAATCCAACACCTCACCCTAACCCTAACTCTAACCCAAACCCTAACCTAAACCTAACTCTAAACCAAACCCAAACCCTAACCCTAAACCTAACTCTAACCCAAACCCTAACCTAACCCTAAACCTAACCATAACTCAATCCCTCACTCTAACACTAACCCAAACCGTAACCCTAACCCTAACCCAAACCATAACCCAAATAATAACCCTAATCCTAACCCTAACACTAACCCTCATCCTTATCCTAACCCTAACCCTAACCCTATTCCTAACCCTAATTCTAACACTAACCCTAACCCTAACCCTAACCCTAACCCTAACCCTAACCCAAACCCAAACCCTAATCTTAACACAAACCCTAACCCTAATCCTAACCCTAACCCTAACCCTAACCCAAACCCTAACCCTAACCCTAACCCTAACCCAAACCCAAACCCTAATCTTAACACAAACCCTAACCCTAATCCTAACCCTAACCCTAACCCTAACCCAAACCCTAACCCTAACCCTAATCCTAACCCTAACACTAACCCTCATCCTTATCCTAACCCTAACCCTAACCCTAACCCTAATGCTAAACCTAAACCTAACCCTAACACTAACCCAATTCCTAACCCTAACCATAACCCAAACTCTAACAATAACCCTAACCCTAACCCTAAATCAAACCCTAAACCTAACCCTAAACCTAACCCGAACCCAAACCCTAACCCTAACCCTAACCCTAACTGAAACACTAATCCTAAACCTAACCCGAACCCTAATGCTAACCCTAAACCTAATTCAAACTCAAACCCTAACCCTAATCCTAACCCGAACCCAAACCCTAACCCTAACCCTAAACCTAACACAAAACATAACCCAAACCGAAACCCTAACCCTAACCCTAACCCTAACCCTAAACCCTAACCCTAACACTTACCCTAATCATAACCGAAACCTAAACCCAAACCTTAACCCTAATCCTAACCCAACCCCTAACCCTAATCCTAGTCCTAACCCTAACCCTAACCCTAACCCTAACCGTAACCCTAACCTTAACCCTTACCCAAACCCAAACTCTAAACCAAACTCTAATCGGAACCCTAACCCTAACCCTAATCCTAACCTTAACCCTAACCATAACCCTAATCCAACACCTCACGCTAACCCTATCTCTAACCTAAACCCTAACCTAAACCTAACTCTAAACTAAACCCTAACCTAAACCTAACTCTAAACTAAACCCAAACCGCAACCCTAACCCTAACTCTCACCCAAGCCTTAACTTAACCCTAACCCTAACCCTAACTTAAACCTTAACTCTAAAATTACCCCAAACCCAAACCCTAACATTACCCCAAACCATAACCCAAATAATAACCCTAACCCTAACCCTAAACTTAACCCTCATCCTTATCCTAACCCTAAACCTAAACCTAATGCTAAACCGAACCCTTACCCTAACCTTAGCCATAACACAAACCCAAACCCTTATTTTAACACAAACCCTAACCCTAATCCTAACTCCAACCCTAAACCTAACCCAAACCCTAACCCTAACCCTAACCCTAACCCTAAATCAAACCCTAAACCTAACCCTAAACCTAACCCGAACCCAAACTCTAACCCTAACCCTAACCCTAATCCTAGTCCTAACCCTAGCCCTAACCCTAACTCTAACCTTAACCCTTACCCAAACCCAAACTCTAAACCTAACCCTAATCGGAACACTAACCCTAACCCTAACACTAACCCTAGTCCTAACCCTAACCCTAACTCAAACCCTAACACTAACCCTAACCCTAACCCTAACCCTAAATCAAACCCTAAACCTAACCCTAACCCTAACCTTAAGCCTAACCCTAACCCTAACTGAAACACTAATCCTAAACCTAAACCTAACCCTAATGCTAACCCTAAACCTACTTCAAACTCAAACCCTAACCCTAATCCTAACCCTAACCCAAACCCTAACCCTAACCCTAATCCTAACCCTAATGCTAACCCTAATCCTGACCCTAACACTATCCCTAGTCCTAACCCTAACCCTAACCCAAACCCTTACACTAACCCTAAGCCTAACCCTAACCCTAAATCAAACCCTAACCCTAACCCTAACCCTAACCCGAACCCAAACCCTAACCCTAACCCTAACCCTAACTGAAATACTTATGCTAAACCTAACCCTAACCCTAATGCTAACCCTAAACCTAATTCAAACTCAAACCCTAACCCTAATCCTAACCCTAAACCTAACCTTAACCCTTACCCAAACTCTAAACATAACTCTAATCGGAACCCTAACCCTAACACTAATCCTAACCCTAACCCTGACGATAAATCTAATCCAAAACCTCACCCTAACCCTAACTCAAACCCAAAGACTAACCTAAACCTAACTCTAAACCAAACCCAAACCGTAACCCTAACCCTAACTCTAACCCAAACCCTAACCTAACCCTAAACCTAACCCTAACTCAAACCCTAACTCTAACACTAACCCAAACCCTAACCCTAACACTAACCCAAACCATAACCCAAATAATAACCCTAACCCTAACCCTAACTTAACCCTCATCCTTATCCTAACCCTAACCCTAAACCTAATTCTAAATCTAACCCTAACCCTAACCCTAACCCTAACCCTAACACAAACCCAAACCCTAATTTTAACACAAACCCTAACCCTAATCCTAACTCCAACCCTAAACCTAACCCAAACCCTAACCCTAACCCTAACCCTAACCCAAAACATAACCCTAACCCTAACCCTAACCCTAACCCTAACCCTAACCCAAACCCTAACCCTAACCCTAATCCTAATCCTAATGCTAACCCTAAACCTAACCCTAACACTAACCCTAGCCCTAACCCTACCCCTAACTCAAACCCTAACACTAACCCTAACCCTAACCCTAGCCCTAAATCAAACCCTAAACCTAACCCTAACCCTAACCTTAAGCCTAACCCTAACCCTAACTGAAACACTAATCCTAAACCTAACCCTAACCCTAATGCTAACCCTAAACCTAATTCAAACTCAAACCCTAACCCTAATCCTAACCCGAACCCAAACCCTAACCCTAACCCTAAACCTAACCCAAAATATAACCCAAACCGAAACCCTAACCCTAATCCTAAACCTAACCCTAAACCCTAACCCTAACACTTACCCTAACCATAACCCAAACCTAAACACAAACCCTAACCCTAATCCTAACCCTAAACCTAAACCTAACCCTAATCCTAGTGTTATCCCTAACCCTAACCGTAACCCTAACCCTAACCTTAACCCTTACCCAAACCCAAACTCTAAACCTAACTCTAATCGGAACCCTAACCCTAACCCTAATCCTAACCCTAACCCTAACCATAACCCTAATCCAACACCTCACCCTAACTCTAACTCTAACCCAAACCCTAACCTAAACCTAACTCTAAAACAAACCCAAACCCTAACCCTTACCCTAACTCTAACCCAAACCCTAAACTATCTCTAAACCTAACCCTAACTCAAACCCTCACTCTAACACTAACCCAAACCGAAATCCTAACCCTAACCCAAACCATAACCCATATAATAACCCTAATCCTAACCCAAATCCTTATCCTAACACTAACCCTAACCCTATCCCTAACCCTAATTCGAACCCTAACCCTAACCCTAACCCTAACCCTAATCCTAACCCTAATGCTAACCCTAATCCTAACCCTAACACTATCCCTAGTCCTAACATTAACCCTAACCCAAACCCTTCCACTAAACCTAAGCCTAACCCTAACCCTAAATCAAACCCTAACCCTAACCCTAACCCTAACCCGAACCCAAACCCTAACCCTAACCCTAACTGAAATACTTATGCTAAACCTAACCCTAACCCTAATGCTAACCCTAAACCTAATTCAAACTCAAACCCTAACCCTAATCCTAACCCTAAACCTAACCTTAACCCTTACCCAAACTCTAAACATAACTCTAATCGGAACCCTAACCCTAACCCTAATCCTAACCCTAACCCTAACGATAAATCTAATCCAAAACCTCACCCTAACCCTAACTCTAACCCAAAGACTAACCTAACCCTAACTCTAAACCAAACCCAAACCGTAACCCTAACCATAACTCTAACCCAAACCCTAACCTAACCCTAAACCTAACCCTAACTCAAACCCTAATTCTAACACTAACCCAAACCCTAACCCTAACACTAACCCAAACAATAACCCAAATAATAACCCTAATCCTAACCCTAACCTTAACCCTCATCCTTATCCTAACCCTAAACCTAAACCTAATTCTAAACCTAACCCTAACCCTAACCCTAACCCTAACACAAACCCAAACCCTAATTTTAACACAAACCCTAACCCGAATCCTAACTCCAACCCTAAACCTAACCCAAACCCTAACCCTAACCCTAACCCTAACCCAAAACATAACCCTAACCCTAACCCTAACCCTAACCCTAACCCTAACCATAACCCAAACCCTAACCCTAACCCTAATCCTAATCCTAATGCTAACCCTAAACCTAACCCTAACACTAACCCTAGTCCTAACCCTAACCCTAACTCAAACCCTAACACTAACCCTAACCCTAACCCTAAAGCTAAATCAAACCCTAAACCTAACGCTAACCCTAACCTTAAGCCTAACCCTAACCCTAACTGTAACACTAACCCTAAACCTACCACTAACCCTAATGCTAACCTTAACCCTAATTTTAACTCTAACCCTAACCCTAATCCTAACCCGAACCCAAACCCTAACCCTAACCCTAAACCTAGCCCAAAACATAACCCATACCGAAACCCTAACCCTAACCCTAACCCTAATCCTAAACTGTAACCCTAACACTTACCCTAATCATAACCCAAACCTAAACCCAAACCCTAACCCTAATCCTAATTCTAATTCTAGCCGTAATCCTAGTTCTAACCCTAACACTAGCCCTAACCCTATCCCTAACCTTAACCGTAACCCAAACCCAAACTCTAAACCTAACTCTAATCGGAACCCTAACCCTAAACCTAACCCTTACGCTAACCCTAACCATAACCCTAACCCTAACCGTAAAGCTAAACCTAATCATAACCCTAACCCTAACCCTAAACCTAACCAAACCTAAACCCTAACCCAAACCCTAATCCTAACCCTAACCCTAACACTAAACCTAACCGAAAACCTAAACCCTAAACCTAATCCTAACCCTAACTGTAACACTAAAACAAAACCTAACCCTAAACGTAACTTCAACCCAAACCCTAACCCTAACCCTAAACCAAACCCTAATCTTAACACAAACCCTAACCCTAATCCTAACCCTAACCGTAACCCTAATTCAAACGTTAACCCTAACCCTAACCCTAACCCAAACCCTAACCCTAACCCTAACCCTAAACCAAACCCAAACCCTAACCCTAACCCTAATCCTAAAACTAATGCTAACCCTAAACCTAACCCTAACCCTAGTCGTAACCCTAACCCTCACCCAAACCCTAACATTAACCCTAACCCTAACCCTAACGCTAAATCAAACCCTAAACCTTACCCTAACCCTAACCTTAACCTAACCCTAACCCTAACTGAAACACTAATCCTAAACCTAACCCTAACCCTAATGCTAACCCTAAACCTAATTAAAACTCAAACCCTAACCCTAACCTAACCCGAACCCAAACCCTAACCCTAACCCTAAACCTAACCCAAAATACAACCCAAACCGAAACCCTAACCCTAACCCTAACCTTAACCCTAACCATAATCCAAACCTAAACACAAACCCTAACCCTAATCCTAACCCTAAACCTAACCCTAATCCTAGTCCTATCCCTAACCCTAACCGTAACCCTAACCTTAACCCTTACCCAAACCCAAACTCTAAACCTAACTCTAATCGGAACCCTAAACCTAACCCTAATCCTAACCCTAACCCTAACCATAACCCTAATGCAACACCTCACCCTAACCCTAACTCTAACCCAAACCCTAACCTAAACCTAACTCTAAAACAAACCCAAACCCTAACCCTAACCCTAACTCTAACCCAAAACCTAACCTAACCCTAAACCTAAACCTAACTCAAACCCTCACTCTAACACTTACCCAAACCGTAACCCTAACCCTTACCCAAACCATAACCCAAATAATAAACCTAATCCTAACCCTAACACTAAACCTCATCCTTATCCTAACCCTGACACTAACCCAAACCCAAACCCTAACCCTAACCCTAACCCTAACTGAAACACTAATCCTAAACCTAACCCTAACCCTAATGCTAACCCTAAACCTAATTCAAACTCAAACTCTAACCCTATTCCTAACCCGAACCCAAACACTAACCCTAAACCTAAACCTAACCCAAAACATAACCCACACCGAAACCCTAACCCTAAATCTAACCCTAACCCTAAACCCTAACCGTAACACTAACCCTAATATTAACCCAAACCGAAACACAAAACCTAACCCTAATCCTAACCCTAACCGTAACCCTAATCCTAGTCCTAACCCTAACCCTAACACTAACACTAACCTTAAGCCTTACCCAAACACAAACTCTAAACCTAACTCTAATCGGAACCCTAACCCAAACCCTAATCCTACCTCTAACCCTAACCATAACCCTAATCCAACACCTCACCCGAACCCTAACTCTAACCCAAACCGTAACCTAACCCTAACTGTAAATCAAACGCAAACCCTAACCCTAACCCAAACTCTAACCCAAACTCTAACCTAACCCTAAACCTAACCCTAACTCAAACCCTAACTCTAACACTAAACCAAACCCTACCACTAACCCTAACCCAAACCATAACCCAAATAATAACCCTAATCCTAACCCTAACCCTAACCCTCATCCTTATCCTAACCCTAACCCTAACCCTAACCCTAATATTAACACTAATTCTAATCCTAACCCTAACCCTAACCCTAACCCTAACCCTAACCCTAACCCTAACCCTAACCATAACCCAAATCTAAACCCTAACCCTAATCCTAATCCTAACCCTAACCCTAAACATAACCCTAATCCAACTCCTAACCCTAAACCTAACTCTAACCCAAACCCTAACCTAACCGTAACCTTAACCCAAACCCAAACCCTAACCCAAACCCTAACTCTAACACAAATCCTAACCTAACCCTAACCCTAACACTAACTCAAAACCTAACTCTAACACTAACCAAAACCCTAACCCTAACCCAAAACCGAAACCCTAACCCAAATACTAACCCTAATCCTAACCCTAACCCTAACCCTCATCCTTATCCTAACCCGAACCCTAACCCTTAACGTTTCCCAAACCCAAACCCTAAAACTAACCCCAATCCGAACCCTAACCGCAACCCTAATCATCACCATAACCCTAAACCTAATCCAACCCCTAACCCTCACCCTAACTCTAACCCAAACCCGAACCCTAACCCTAACCCTAACCCAAATCCTAACCCTAACCGTAACCCTAACCCAAACCCTAACCCTAATCCAAACCCTAACCAAAACCCAAACCCTAACCCTAACCCTAACCCTAACCCAAACCCTAAGCCTAACCCTAATCCTAACCCTAATGCTAACCCGAAAACTAACTCAAACTCAAACCCTAACCCTAAGCCTAACCCTAAACCAAACCTTAACCCTAACCCTAACCCTAACTAAAACCCTAACACTAACCCAACCCGCACCCAAACCCTAACCCTAACCCTAACCCTAACCCTAACACTAACCCAACCCTAACCCTAACACTAACCCAAACGCTAACCCTAACCCTAACCCAAAACCTAAACCTAACCCTAAACATAACCCTAAACGTAACCCAATCTCTAAGCCTAACCCTAAACATTAACTTAACCCCTAACCCCTAACCCCAAACCCAAACCCAAACCCTAACACGAACCCTAACCCTAACCCTAAACCTAAACCTAGTCCTAACACTAACCCTAACCCTAACCCTAACCCTAACCTTAACCCATACCCAAACCCAAACTCTAAACCTAACTCTAATCCGAACCCTAACCCTAACCCTAATCCTAACCCTAACCCTAACCACAACCCTAATCCAACACCTCACCCTAACCCTAACTCTAACCCAAACCCTAACCTAAACCTAACTCTAAACCAAACCCAAACCCTAACCCTAACCCTAACTCTAACCCAAACGCTAACCTAACCCTAAACCTAACCATAACTCAATCCCTCACTCTAACACTAACCCAAACCGTAACCCTAACCCTAACCCAAACCATAACCCAAATAATAACCCTAATCCTAACCCTAACACTAACCCTCATCCTTATCCTAACCCTAACCCTAACCCTATTTCTAACCCTAATTCTAACCCTAACACTAACCCTAACCCTAACCCTAACCCTAACCCTA
>CM069551.1:4297500-4310000 GCA_035773235.1 Eospalax fontanierii | reverse complement strand
TAACCCTAACCCTAACCCTAACCGTAACCCTAATTCTAACCCTAATGCTAAACCTAAACCTAACTCAAACTCAAACCCTAACCCTAAGACTAACCCTAACCCAAACGCTAACCCTAACCCTAACCCTAAATCTAACTAAAACCCTAACACTAACCCAACCCGATCGCAAACCCTAAGCCTAACCCGAAACTTAACCGAAAACCTAAACCTAAATGTAATCCTAAACCAAATCCTAACCCTAACCCTAACCGTAACCCTAACCCTAACCCTAAACTTAACCCTAACCCAAACCCTAACCCTAACCCTCACCCAAAACCTAAACCCAACCGTAAACCTAACCCTAACACTAAACCAAAAACTAACCCTAAATCTAACCCTAAGCCAAACCCTAACCCTAACCCTTATCCTAACCCATTCCCAAACCCTAACACTAACCCTAACCCTAACCCAAACCCTAACCCTAACCCTAACCCGAACCCAAACCCAAACCCTAACCCTAATCCTAACCCTAATGCTAACCCTAAACCTAACTCAAACTTAAACCCTAATTATAACCCTTACCCTAAACCAAACCCTAACCCTAACCCTCACCTTAACCCTAACCCTAACCCTAACCCTAACCCTAACCCTAACCATAACACTAACCCTAATTCTAACTAAAACCCAAACCCTAACCCTAACCCAAACCCAAACCCTAATCTTAACAAAAACCTTAACCCTAATCCTAGCCCTAACCCTAACCCTAACCCAACAACTAACCCGCACCATAACTCTAACCCAAACCCGAACCCTAACCCTAAGCCTAACCCAAATCCTTACCCTAACCCTAACCCTAACCCTAACCCAAACCCTAACCCTAACCCAAATCCTAACCCAAACCCAAACCCTAACCCTAACCCTAACGCTAACCCTAACCCAACCCTAACCCTAACGCTAAACCTAACCATAACCCTAACCCTAAACCTAACCAAACCTAAACCCTAACCCAAAACCTAATCCTAACACTAACCCTAACACTAACCCTAACCGAAAACCTAAACCCTAACCCTACTCCTAACCCTAACCCTAACCCTAACACAAACCCTAACCCTAAACGTAACCTTAATCCAAAACCTAACCCTAACCCAAATCCACACAGAAACCATAATCTTAACACAAACCCTAACCCTAATCCTAACCCTAAACCTAACCCTAACCCAAATGCTAACCCTAACCCTAACCCTAACCCAAACCCTAACCCTAACCCAAACCCTAACCCTAATCCTAACCCTAACCCTATCCCAAACCCTAACACTAACCCTAACCCTAACCCTAACTCAAACCCTATACCTAACCCTAACCCTAACCCGAACCCAAACCCTAACCCTAACTCTAAACCTAACCCAAAACCTAAACCAAACCGCAACACTACCCATAAACCAAATCCTAAATCAAACCCTAATCCTAAACCTAATTCAAACACTAACCCTAACCCTACCACAAATCCTAACGCTAACCCTAATTCTAACTGAAACCCAAACCCTAACACTAACCCTAACCCAAATCCTAACAATAACCCTAAACCTAAACCTAACCCCTAACCCTAAAACTAACCCTCACCCTAAACCTAACCATTAACCAAACCCTAACCCTAACCTTAAACCTAACTGAAACACTAATCCTAAACCTAACCCTAACCCTAATGCTAACCCTAAACTTAATTCAAACTCAAACCCTAACCCTAATCCTAACCCGAACCCAAACCCTAACCCTAACCCTAAACCTAACCCAAAACATAACCCAAACTGAAACCCTAACCCTAACCCTATCCCTAACCCTAACCCTAACCCTAACCCAAATAATAACCCTAATCCTAACCCTAAACCTAACCCTCATCCTTATCCTAACCCTAACCCTAACCCTAATTCTAACCCTAACCCTAACCCTAACCCAAAACCTAACCCTAACCCTAACCCTAACCATAATCTTAACCCTAACCCTAACCCTAACCCAGATTCAAACCTAACCCTAACCCAAACCCTAACCCTAACCCTAACCCTAACCCAAACCCTAACCCTAATCCTAATCCTAACCCTAATGCTAACCCGAAACCTAACTCAAACTCAAACCCTAACCCTAAGCCTAACCCTAAACCAAACCCTAACGCTAACCCTAACCCTAACCCTAACCCTAACTAAAACCCTAACCCTAACCCTAACCCTAACCGAAACCCTAACCCTACCCTAATCCTAACCCTAATGCTAACACGAAAACTAACTCAAACTCAAACCCTAACCCTAAGCCTAACCCTAAACCAAACCTTAACCCTAAACCTAACCCTAACTAAAACCCTAACACTAACCCAACCCGCACCCAAACCCTAACCCTAACCCTAACCCTAACCCTAACACTAACCCTAACCCTAACCCTAACACTAACACAAACGCTAAACCTAACCCTAACCCAATCTCTAAGCCTAACCCTAAACCTTAACTTAACCCCTAAACCCTAGCCCCAAACCCTAACCCAAACCCTAACACTAACCCTAACCCTAACCCTAACCCTAAACCTAAACCTAGTCCTAACACTAACCCTAACCCTGACCCTAACCCTAACCTTAACCCTTACCCAAACCCAAACTCTAAACCTAACTCTAATCGGAACCCTAACCCTAACCCTAATCCTAACCCTAACCCTAACCATAACCCTAATCCAACACCTCACCCTAACCCTAACTCAAACCCAAACCCTAAACTAACCCTAACTCTTAACCAAACCGAAACCCTAACACTAACCCTAACTCTAACCCAACCCCTAACCTAACCCTAAACCTAACCCTAACTCAAACCGTAACTCTAACACTAACGCAAACACTAACCCTAACCCTAACTCAAACCATAACCCAAATAATAACCCTAATCCAAACCCTAACCCTAACCCTCACCCTTATCCTAACCCTAACCCTAATTCTAACCCTAACCCTAACCCTAATTCTAACTCTAACCCTAACCCTAACCCAAAACCTAATCCTAAACCTAACCCTAAACATAATCTTAACACTAACCCTAACCCTAACACTAACCCAGATTCAAACCTAACCCTAACGCAAACCCTAACCCTAAACCTAACCCTAACCCAAACCCTAACCCTAACCCTAATCCTAACCCTAATGCTAACCCTAAACCTAACTCAAACTCAAACCCTAACCCTAAGCCTAACCCTAACCCAAACCCTAACCCTAACCCTAACCCTAACTAAAACCCTAACGCTAACCCAACCCGAACGCAAACCCAAAACCCTAACCCGAAACTTAACCGAAAATCTAAACCTAACCGTAATCCTAAACCAAAACCTAACCCTAACACTAACCCTAACCGTAATCCTAAGCCTAACCCTAACCCTAACCCTAACCCAAACCCGAACCCTAACCATAACCCTAACCCAAAACCCTAACACTATCCCTAAACCTAAACCAAACACTAACCCGAATCTTAACCCTAAATCAAACCCTAATCCTAACCCTAACCCTAACACTAACCCTAACCGAAAACCTAAACCCTAACCCTACTCCTAACCCTAACCCTAACCCTTACCCTTACCCAAACCCAAATCCTAAAACTAACCCAAATCCAAACCCTAACCCTAACCCTAATCCTAATTGTAACCCTAACCCTAACCCAACCCCTAACCCTCACCCTAACTCTAACGCAAACCCGAACCCTAACCCTAACCCTAACCCAAATCCTAACCCTAACCCTAACCCTAAACCTAACCCAAACCCTAACCCTAACCCAAACCCTAACCCAAAACCAAACCCTAACCCTAACCCTAACGGTAACCCTAACCATAACCCTAACCTTAACCCTAACGCTAAACCTAACCATAACCCTAAACCTAACCCTAAACCTAACCAAACCTAAACCCTAACTCAAACCCTAATACTAACCCTAACCCTAACACTAACCCTAACCGAAAACCTAAACCCTAACCCTACTCCTAACCCTAACCCTAACCCTAACACAAACCCTAACCCTAAACGTAACCTTAACCCAAACACTAACCCTAACCCTAACCCAAACCCAAACCCTAATCTTAACACAAACCCTAACCCTAACCCTAACCCAAACCCTAACCCTAACCCTAACACTAACCCTAACCCAAACCCTAACTGAAACACTTATCCTAAATCTAACCCTAACCCTAATGCTAACCCTAAACCTAACTCAAACTCAAACCCGAACCCTAAGCCTAACCCTAACCCAAACCCTAACCCTAAACCTAACCCTAACCCTAACCCTAACCCTAACTAAAACCCTAACACTAACCCAACCCGAACGCAAACCATAACCCTAACCCGAAACTTAACCAAAAACCTAAACCTAACCGTAATCCTAAACCAAACCGTAACCCTAACACTAACCCTAACCATAACCCAAACCTAAACCCAAACCCTAACCCTAACCGTAACCCTAATTCTAACCCTAACCCTAATCCTAACAGAAAACCTAACCCAAACCCTAACCCTAACCATAATCTTAACACCAACCCTAACCCTAACCCTAACCCTAAACCTAACCCTCATCCTTATTCTAACCCTAACCCTAACCCTAACCCTAAACCTAAGCCTAACCCTAATTCTAAACCTAACCCTAACCCTAACCCTAACCCTTACCCTAACCCAAACCCAAACCCTAACCTTAACACAAACCCTAACCCTAATCCTAACGCTAACCCTAACCCTCACCCAAACCCTAACCCTAACCCTAACCCTAAAACACACCCTAACCGTAACCCTAACCCTAACCCTAACCCTAACCCTAAACCTAACCCAAACCCTAACCCTAACCCTAATCCTAACCCTAATTCTAACACTAAACCTAACCCTAACACTAACCCTAGTCCTAACCCTAACCCTAACCCAAACCCTAACACTAACCATAAACCTAACCCTAACCCTAAATCAAACCCTAACCCCAAACCTAACCCTAATCCTAACCCTAACCCTAACCCTAACCTTATCCCTTACCCAAACCCAAATTCTAAACCTAACTCTAATCGAAACCCTAACCCTAACCCTAATCCTAACCCTAAAACTAACCCTACTCCTTTCCCTAACCCAAACCCAAACCCTAACACTAACCCTAACCCTAACTGAAACACTAATCCTAAACCTAACCCTAACCCTAATGCTAACCCTAAACCTAATTCCAACTCAAACCCTAACTCTAACCCTAAACCTAACCCAAAACATAACCCAAACCGAAACCCTAACCTTAAACCTAACCCTAACCCTAAACCCAAACCCTAACCCTTACCCTAACCATAACCCAAACCTAAAACCAAACCCTAACCCTAATCCTAACCCTAACCCTAGCCCTAATCCTAACCTTAACCCTTACCTAAACCCAAACTCTAAACCTAACTCTAATCAGAACCCTAACCCTAACCCTAATCCTAAACCTAACCCTAACCCTAACCATAACCCTAATCCTAGTCCTAACCCTAACCCTAACCCTAACCCTAACCCTTATCCTAACCCAAAACCTAACCCTAACCCTAACCCTAACCCAAACCCTAACCCTAACCCTAACCCTAACCCAAACCCTAACCCTAACCCTAACCCAAACCCTAACTGAAACACTTATCCTAAATCTAACCCTAACCCTAATGCTAACCCTAAACCTAATTCAAACTCAAACCCTAACCCTAATCCTAACCTTAACCCTAACCCTAACCCTAACCCTAACCCGAAACATAACCCAAACCGAAAACCTAACCCTAACCCTAACCGTAACCCTAATCCTAAAACTAACCCTAACCCTAATCCTAGTCCTAACCCTAACCCTAACCCTAACCCTAACCTTAACCCTTACCCAAACCCAAACTCTAAACCTAACTCTAATCGGAACCCTAACCCTAACCCTAATCCTAACCCTAACCCTAAAAGTAACCCTAATCCAACACCTCACCCTAACCCTAACTCTAACCCAAACCCTAACCTAACCCTAACACTAAACCAAACCCAAACCCTAACCTTAACCCTAACTGTAACCCAAACCCTAACCTAACCCAAACCAAAACCCTAATCTTAACACAAACCCTAACCCTAACCCTAACCCTAACCCTCACCCAAACGTAAACCCTAACCATAACCCTAAACCAAACCCTAAACCTAACCCTAACCCTAACCCTAAACCTCACCCAAAACCTAACCCTAACCCTAACCATAATCTTAACACTAACCATAACCCTAATACTAACCCAGATTCAAACCTAACCCTAAAGCAAACCCTAACCCTAACCCTAACCCTAACCCTAACCCTAACCCTAACCCTAACCCAAACCCTAACCCTAACCCTAATCCTAACCCTAATGCTAACCCTAAACCTAATTCAAACTCAAACCATTACCCAATTCCTAACCCGAACCCAAACCCTAACCCTAACCCTAAACCTAACCCAAAACATAACCCAAACCGAAACCCTAACAATAACCCTAACCCTAACCCTAAACCCTAACCCTAAACATAACCCAAACCTAAACCCAAACCCTAATCCTAATCCTAACACTAACCCTAACAATAATCCTAGTCCTAAACCTAACCCTAACCCTAACCCTAACCCTAACCTTAACCCTTACCCAAACCCAAACTCTAAACCTAACTCTAATCGGAACCCTAACCCTCATCCTAACCCTAACCCTAACCCTCATCCTTATCCTAACACTAACCCTAACCCTAAACCTAATTCTAACCCTAACCCTAACCCTAACCCTCACCCAAAACCTAACTCTAACCCTAACCCTAACCATAATCTTAACACTAACCATAACCCTAACACTAACCCAGATTCAAACCTAACCCTAACCCAAACCCTAACCCTAACCGTAACCCTAACCCTAACCCAAACCAAAACCCTAACCCTAATCCTAACCCTAATGCTAACCCTAAACCTAACTCAAACTCAAACCCGAACCCTAAGCCTAACCCTAACCCAAACCCTAACCCTAAACCTAACCCTAACCCTAACTCTAACCCTAACTAAAACCCTAACACTAACCCAACCCGAACGCAAACCATAACCCTAACCCGAAACTTAACCAAAAACCTAAACCTAACCGTAATCCTAAACCAAACCGTAACCCTAACACTAACCCTAACCATAACCCAAACCTAAACCCAAACCCTAACCCTAACCGTAACCCTAATTCTAACCCTAACCCTAATCCTAACAGAAAACCTAACCCAAACCCTAACCCTAACCATAATCTTAACACCAACCCTAACCCTAACCCTAACCCTAAACCTAACCCTCATCCTTATTCTAACCCTAACCCTAACCCTAACCCTAAACCTAAGCCTAACCCTAATTCTAAACCTAACCCTAACCCTAACCCTAACCCTTACCCTAACCCAAACCCAAACCCTAACCTTAACACAAACCCTAACCCTAATCCTAACGCTAACCCTAACCCTCACCCAAACCCTAACCCTAACCCTAACCCTAAAACACACCCTAACCGTAACCCTAACCCTAACCCTAACCCTAACCCTAACCCTAACCCTAACCCTAAACCTAACCCAAACTCTAACCCTAACCCTAATCCTAACCCTAATGCTAACACTAAACCTAACCCTAACACTAACCCTAGTCCTAACCCTAACCCTAACCCAAACCCTAACACTAACCATAAACCTAACCCTAACCCTAAATCAAACCCTAACCCTAAACCTAACCCTAATCCTAACCCTAACCCTAACCCTAACCTTATCCCTTACCCAAACCCAAATTCTAAACCTAACTCTAATCGAAACCCTACCCCTAACCCTAACCCTAACCCTAACCCAAAACCTAACCCTAACCCTAATCCTAACCATAATGCTAACCCTAAACCTAACTCAAACTCAAACCCTAACCCTAAGCGAAACCCTAACCCAAACCCTAAACCTAACCCTAACCCTAACCCTAACCCTAACTAAAACCCTAACACTAACCCAACCCGTACGCAAACCCTAACCCTAACCCGAAACTTAACCGAAAACCTAAAACTAACCGTAATCCTAAACCAAACCCTAACCCTAACACTAAACCCAACCCTAACCCTAACCCTAACCCAAACGCTAACCGTATCGCTAACCCAAAACCTAAACCTAACCCTAAACCTAACCCTAACCCTAACCCAAAAACTAACCCTAAACCTAACCCTAACACTAACCTTAACCCTACCCTAATTCTAACCCTAACCCTAACCCTAAACCTAATCCTAACCCTAATCCTAACCCAAAAACTAACCCTAAACCTAACCCTAACCCTAACCTTAACCCTAACCCTAATTCTAACCCTAACCCTAATCCTAACCCTAACCCAAACCCAAACCCTAATCTTAACACAAACCCTAACCCTAAACCTAACCCTAACCCTAACCCTAACCCTAACCCTAACCCTAACCCTAACCTTAACCCAAACCCTAACCCTAACCCTAACCCTAAACCTAACCCAAACCCTAACCCTAACGCTAATCCTAACCCTAATGCTAACCCTAAACCTAACCCGAAAACTCACCCTACCCCTAACCCTAACCCTAACCCAAACCCTAACCCTAACCCTAACCCTAACCCTAACCTTACCCCTTACCCAAACCCAAACTCTAAACCTAACTCTAATCGGAACCCTAACCCTAAACCTAATCCTAACCCTAACCCTAACCATAACCCTAATTCAACACCTCACCCTAACCCTAACTCTATCCCAAACCCTAACCTAACCCTAACTCTAAACCAAACCCAAACCCTAACCCTAACCCTATCTCTAACCCAAACCATAACCCAAATAATAACCCTAATCCTAACCCTAACCCTAACCCTCATCCTTATTCTAACCCTAACCCTAAACCTAAACCTAACCCTAACCCTAATTCTAACCCTAACCCTAACCCTAACCCTAACCCTTACCCTAACCCAAACCCAAACCCTAATCTTAACACAAACCCTAACCCTAATCCAAACCCTAAACCTAACCCTCACCCAAACCCTAACCCTAACATTAACCCTAAAACAAACCCTAACCCTAACCCTAACCCTAACAGTAACCCTAACCCAAACCCTAACCCTAACCCTAATCCTAACCCTAATGCTAACACTAAACCTAACCCTAACACTAACCCTAGTCCTAACCCTAACCCTAACCCAAACCCTAACAATAACCCTAAACCTAACCCTAACCCTAAATCAAACCCTAACCCTAACCCTAACCCTAACCCGAACCCAAACCCTAACTGAAACACTAATCCTAAACCTAACTATAACCCTAATGCTAACCCTAAACCTAATTCAAACTCAAACCCTAACCCTATTTCTAACCCGAACCCAATCCCTAACCCTAACCCTAAACCTAACCCAAAACATAACCCAAACCGAAACCCTAACCCTAACCCTACCACTAACACTAAACCCTAACCCTAACACTAACCCTAACCATAACCGAAACCTAAACCCAAACCCTAAACCTAATCCTAACCGTAAACCTAACCCTCATCCTAGTCCTTACCCTAACCCTAACCCTAACCCTAACCCTAACCCTAACCTTAACCCTTACCCAAACCCAAACTCTAAACCTAACTCTAATCGGAACCCTAACCCTCATCCTAACCCTAACCCTAACCCTCATCCTTATCCTAACACTAACCCTAACCCTAAACCTAATTCTAACCCTAACCCTAACCCTAACCCTCACCCAAAACCTAACCCTAAGCCTAAGCCTAACCATAATCTTAACACTAACCATAACCCTAACACTAACCCAGATTCAAACCTAACCCTAACCCAAACCCTAACCCTAACCGTAACCCTAACCCTAACCCAAACCAAAACCCTAACCCTAATCCTAACCCTAATGCTAACCCTAAACCTAACTCAAACTCAAACCCGAACCCTAAGCCTAACCCTAACCCAAACCCTAACCCTAAACCTAACCCTAACCCTAACCCTAACCCTAACTAAAACCCTAACACTAACCCAACCCGAACGCAAACCATAACCCTAACCCGAAACATAACCAAAAACATAAACCTAACCGTAATCCTAAACCAAACCGTAACCCTAACACTAACCCTAACCATAACCCAAACCTAAACCCAAACCCTAACCCTAACCGTAACCCTAATTCTAACCCTAACCCTAATCCTAACAGAAAACCTAACCCAAACCCTAACCCTAACCATAATCTTAACACCAACCCTAACCCTAACCCTAACCCTAAACCTCACCCTCATCCTTATTCTAACCCTAACCCTAACCCTAACCCTAAACCTAAGCCTAACCCTAATTCTAAACCTAACCCTAACCCTAACCCTAACCCTTACCCTAACCCAAACCCAAACCCTAACCTTAACACAAACCCTAACCCTAATCCTAACGCTAACCCTAACCCTCACCCAAACCCTAACCCTAACCCTAACCCTAAAACACACCCTAACCGTAACCCTAACCCTAACCCTAACCCTAACCCTAACCCTAACCCTAACCCTAACCCTAAACCTAACCCAAACCCTAACCCTAACCCTAATCCTAACCCTAATGCTAACACTAAACCTAACCCTAACACTAACCCTAGTCCTAACCCTAACCCTAACCCAAACCCTAACACTAACCATAAACCTAACCCTAACCCTAAATCAAACCCTAACCCTAAACCTAACCCTAATCCTAACCCTAACCCTAACCCTAACCTTATCCCTTACCCAAACCCAAATTCTAAACCTAACTCTAATCGAAACCCTAACCCTAACCCTAATCCTAACCCTAACCCTAACCATAACCCTAATCCAACAACTCACCCTAACCCTAACTCTAACCCAAACCCTAACCTAACCCTAACTCTAAACCAAACCCAAACCCTAACCCTAACCCTAACTCTAACCCAAACCCCAATGTAAGCCTAAACCTAACCCTAACTCAAACCCTAACTCTAACACTAACCCAAACCCTAACACTAACCCTAACCCAAACCATAACCCAAATAATAACCCTAATCCTAACCCTAACCCTAACCCTCATACTTATCCTAACCCTAACCCTAACCCTAACCCTAACCCTAACCCTAACCCTAAACCTAATTCTAACCCTAACCCTAACCCTAACCCTAACCCAAACCCTAACACTAACCATAAACCTAACCCTAACCCTAAATCAAACCCTAACCCTAAACCTAACCCTAATCCTAACCCTAACCCTAACCCTAACCTTATCCCTTACCCAAACCCAAATTCTAAACCTAACTCTAATCGAAACCCTAACCCTAACCCTAATCCTAACCCTAACCCTAACCAGAACCCTAATCCAACACCTCACCCTAACCCTAACTCTAACCCAAACCCTAACCTAACCCTAACTCTAAACCAAACCCAAACCCTAACCCTAACCCTAACTCTAACCCAAACCCCAATGTAAGCCTAAACCTAACCCTAACTCAAACCCTAACTCTAACACTAACCCAAACCCTAACACTAACCCTAACCCAAACGATAACCCAAATAATAACCCTAATCCTAACCCTAACCCTAACCCTCATACTTATCCTAACCCTAACCCTAACCCTAACCCTAACCCTAACCCTAACCCTAAACCTAATTCTAACCCTAACCCTAACCTTACCCCTACCCCAAACCCAAACGCTAACCCTAACCCTACCCATAATCTTAACACTAACGATAACCCTAACACTCACCCAGATTCAAACCTAACCCTAACCCAAACCCTAACCCTAACCCTAACCCTAACCCTAACCCAAACCCTAACCCTAACCCTAATCCTAACCCTAATGCTAACCCTAAACCTAATTAAAACTCAAAACATAACCCTATTTCTAACCCGAACCCAAACCCTAACCCTAACCCTAAACCTAACCCAAAACATAACCCAAACCGAAACCCTAACCCTAACCCTAACCCTAACCCTAAACCCTAACCCTAACACTAACCCTAACCATAACCCAAACCTAAACCCAAACCCTAACCCTAATCCTAACACTAACTCTAACCCTAATCCTAGTCCTAACCCTAAACGTAACCCTAACCCTAACCCTAACCCTAACCTTAACCCTTAACCAAACCCAAACTCTAAACCTAACTCTAATCGGAACCCTCACCCTAACCCTAATCCTAACCCTAACCCTAACCATAACCGTAATCCAACACCTCACCCTAACCCTAACTCTAACCCAAACCCTAACCTAACCCTAACTCTAAACCAAACCCAAACCCTAACCCTAACCATAACTCTAACCCAAACACCAATGTAAGCCTAAACCTAACCCTAACTCAAACCCTAACTCTAACACTAACCCAAACCCTAACACTAACCCTAACCCAAACCATAACCCAAATAATAACACTAATCCTAACCCTAAACCTAACCCTCATCCTTATCCTAACCCTAACCCTAACCCTAACCCTAAACCTAATTCTAACCCTAACCCTAACCCTAACCCTAACCCAAAACCTAACCCTAACCCTAACCATAATCT